>JAQPPZ010002550.1:15422500-15730214 GCA_028583015.1 Wollemia nobilis
TAGCGATGTGATGTGACCCGGATTCAATCCCACGACAAAAAAAAAAAAAACTTTTAGCTATTATATTAGTTTATAATATTATTTCTATAATTATATTATTATTAAGTTAATAATATTATTAGTCTAATATTTTTAATAAATATTTTATTATTATTATAATAATAGTTATTTATTATGATAATAATCTTATTATATTTGTACTAGTTTATTATTATATTATTTATTGATTTTTATATTTATTTATTTAATATGCTCTTGGTGATAATACTTCAACTGCTAGCAACAGGGAGCAAATAGATAAAGATATAGAAACCATCGAGCAAATCATGATCAAAGGCGCATGGAGAAACATAAAAGAAATCCCTAATTTTGAAACCCATATTTTCCATAAAATGTCTAGGGCAATACCTTGGTTGTTCAACAATGATTTCACATGAAATTTAAATTAATTACACCTGAACATGCTATACAAGGGATAGAATCGATTAGTTATTTCTATAAAACCGTAATATTTCATTCATTATATCTACAATGTTTCAATTATAAAATTTGTTAAATCTCATCTATAATATTTGCAATGTTTTACATTGTGATATTTAAGACTTGTATGCATGAGGACATGCATTTCCTTCAGTTTGGGGGAATGATGAGTGTCAAAGTGTTACATTATTTACACCTGATTTACTTATATATTTCTTTATACATGAATGGATATGAATACTTTTTACTGTTATTTTACCTTAATATTGTCATTTATGTGTTAATTAGATTAATTATTATAAATGTTATTATATGTGTATTTTACATGGATTTTGTGTAAGTTTGTGTGTTATTAGGTAACTATGTATGAAGTTGGATGAATTAATATGGATCTTTGTGATGCAGGAGCATCCGGCGATAGCAGGGCAATCTTGCATCAACCAAATTTTTCTAAGTATTTTGTTTTATTTCTTTTCTTTACAAAGGCAGAAGTTTGTCGTGATATCGCGACATCAAAAAAAGAGAAACCAAGGCAAGGCGAAAGTTTGTCGCGATATCGCGAAGTCAAAAAAGAAACCAAGGCAAGGCGGAAGTTTGTCGCGATATCACGACGTCAAAAAAGAAACCAAGGCAAGGCAGAAGTTTGTCGTGATATCGCGACGTCGAAAAAGAAACCAAGGCAAGGCGAAAGTTTGTCACGATATCGCGACGTCGCGATATCGCGATGTCAAAAAAGAAACCAAGGCAAGGCAAAAGTTTGTCGCGATATCGCGACATCAAAAAAAGAAACCAAGGCAAGGCGGAAGTTTGTCGCGATATCGCGACGTTGCGATATTGTGACATCAAAAGAAACCAAAGCAAAGGCAGAAGTTTGTCACGATATTGCGACCAGAAGAAAGCAAATGAGAAATAAACACGCGGATGGCCACGCGCACGAAAAAAGAGGCAACAGTCAGAAGAATAGTCTGACAAAACGACGGTTGCAGGTCAAGGGTCTCTTTAAATGCATGCTTTCATGGCGGATCGGGGTAGTTGCCAATTACGAAAGGAAAATTGAAGACTCGACGGGGGAAGCCGACTTTGCAGGTTTTGTTTAATGTATTTTTCCAGAAGGGTCATTAATGGCCTAGAGGGTCGAGACCTCGATAAAAACTCAGTGATTGTAAGAGAAACGAGGGGGGTGGATTGGAGAACGCACTTAGAGTGTAGTTAGAGAAAACCAAGCCGAGCGCTGGTTGTTGTAAAGCCTGCGGGCTGTATCTGTAAAGAGATTTCTAGTTAATGAATGAAATTTTTTGGATTTTTGGAGTTGCGTTTTCCGATCCCCCATTAGTGGTATCAGAGCCAGAAGTTCCTGAGTGTGTAATAGATCGCTAGACATGAGGCAGTTACACCAGGATCTGTGGAAGGGCTTGTGAGAGGGTGAGCAGAATGCCTCCAAGAAGAAACCTTGTTGGTGGGAGAGGCATGGCGTCAACAGAAGATGTTCGAGCTTTGCAGAGGCAAATGCAAGCCCTGTAAGAAGAGGTGCGTAGAAGATTACAGCCAAGAAGAGATGAAGGTAGTGAAGACGAAGTGGATGAAGAAGAAAACCAGTTTGAGGAAGAAGAAGAAGCTGTAGATCCTGCACAAGCCAGACTATACAAAGCCATATCCCAGATTGGGAAGAGGCCAAAGATGGAGGTTGCCACATATTCTAGGAACCTTGATCCAGAGGAGTTGATTGACTGGATCAATGATCTGGAAGAATACTTTGAGTATGAAGAAGTTGAAGATCCTGAGAGGGTCAGATTTGCCAAGACCAAGCTGAAGGGTCATGCCAGCATATGGTGGAAGGGAGTGCAGCTGGAGCGAAACAGAAGAGGAAAATAACGGATAACAAAATGGACACGAATGGTGGAGAAGCTGAAGAGGCAGTTCATCCCAGGTGATTACGAACTGGATCTGCTAAGAAAAATATAGAGTTTGAGACATATGAACAAAACTGTCCAAGAGTACACAGAGGAGTTTTATAAGATCTCCATCAGAACTGGCCATTTAGAGGCAAGCAAGGAGAAGGTGGCCCGTTATATCAATGGGTTGAGACCCAGTATCCAAGAAGAGTTGAGCCTAGTTCGGGTGAGCACCATTGAAGATGCTTACCAGTTTGCTCTGAAGGTTGAAGAGAAACTGAACAGAAGGTTTGAGAGCAAGCAAAGAGGAAGAGGGCATGGAGGAAATACTGGTGGAAGAAAAGATGAAGGAAAAGAGGAGAAGAAAGAAGCTAGTAGCAGCCAAGAGCAGAAGGCAGGTGATGATTACAAACCCCAAGTTCAGAACAATGGCTACCCAAGAGGAAGAGGTAGATCTGGACGTGGGTATGGAAGAGGAGTGTTTCGTGGAACCTATTTCCACTATGGAGAAGAGGGACATCAGGCATACGAGTGTCCCCAGCACCATGAGAGGATGAACAAGAGACCTGAGGGTCCTGCTAGAGCTGCTGTAGCAGATGAAGATGTTGAATCAAAACATTCTAAGGAGGCAGAGAGAGGAGAAGTCATGGTCGCAAGGAGAGCCATGCTGATTGAGGAAGACAAGCCAGAGCAGAGGAGAAGCCTGTTTTGCACGAGGTGCAAAAGCACAGGTAAAGTCTGTAATGTTATTATAGACAATGGAAGTACTGATAACTTAGTCTCCGAAGAGATGGTTGCTAAGTTACAGCTGGAAAGGAGGAGACACCCGCATCCATATCGGATTGCGTGGTTGCGGAAGGACCACAGAGCATGGGTCCGTGAATAGTGCTTAGTCACGTTCAAGATTGGGAGATACCAGGATGAAGTCTTGTGTGATGTTTTTCCCATGGATGCTTGCCATTTGCTGTTAGGAAGGCCATGGTAGTTTGATCGGAGTGCAGTGCATGATGGTCATGCAAATACGTACTCCTTGACGAAATATGGAGTGTGCCACAAGTTAAAGCCATTACAGGCAGTGGACGAGAAGGTGTGCAGCAGTGCCAAAATTTGTCTGGTAGAAGGCAAAATTTTTTTTTGCCAGGAGACGGGGTTCAAGCGGGCTGCAGAGGCGGGTGCACGTTTGGAGATGTCACAAAAGACGTGGACCGAACAACACAGAAGTGAAGGTCACTTCTCCATTTACCCCGGGTGTCTGATGCAGGAGCATCCGGTGACAGCAGGGCAATCTTGCATCAACCAAATTTTTCTAAGTATTTTGTTTTATTTCTTTTCTTTACAAAGGCAGAAGTCTATCGCGATATCGCGATGTCGCGATATCGCGACATCAAAAAAAGAGAAACCAAGGCAAGGCGAAAGTTTTTCGCGATATAGTGACGTCAAAAAAAGAAACCAAGGCAAAGCGAAAGTTTGTCGCGATATCGCGACGTCAAAAAAGAAACTAAGGCAAGGCGGAAGTTTGTCGCGATATCGCGACGTCGAAAAAGAAACCAAGGAAAGGCAGAAGTTTTTTGCGATATCGCGACATCAAAAAAAGAAACCAAGGCAAGGCGGAAGATTGTCGTGATATCGCGACATCAAAAGAAACCAAAGCAAAGGCAAAAGTTTGTCGCGATATTGCGACATGTCGCGATATCGCGACCAAAAGAAAGCAAATGAGAAATAAACACGCGGACGACCACGCACACGAAAAAAGAGGCAACAGTCAGAAGAACAATCTGACAAAATGGCGGTTGTAGGTCAAGGGTCTCTTTAAATGCATGCTTTCATGGCGGATCGAGGCAGTTGCCAATTATGAAAGGAAAATTGAAGACTCGGCGGGGGAAGCCAACTTTGCAGGTTTTGTTTAATGTATTTTTCCAGAAGGGTCATTAATGGCCTAGAGGGTCGAGACCTTGATAAAAACTCAGTGATTGTAAGAGAAACGAGGGGGGTGGATTGGAGAACGCACTTAGAGTGTAGTTAGAGAAAACCAAGCTGAGCGTTGGTTGTTGTAAAGCCTGCGGGCTGTATCTGTAAAGAGATTTCTAGTTAATGAATGAAATTTTTTGGATTTCTGGAGTTGCGTTCTCTGGTCCCCCATCATGCTGAACTTGAACACAGATGAATGAAGACTGGTTGGACACATGGCACACCTACAAGCATTATGGATAAAGTATTATTGAAGCATTTACAAAGAAGAGCTACAAAAAAGTTAGTCAAAGGTTGACTAAGCATTAGTGCCACATCATGACCAACAAAGAATGCACCTTGCACAGTCACTCATTCTGGATGTCCACGTGATCAAAGGAATATTTGGCAAACTGTTATTTTATTTGATAAAGTTGTAAAGATTTATTAAAAGTTGGAAAGGATCCAAACTTCTTATTTTTGCCAACTAAATATTCTCTTTCCTTGAGAATAGGGCATAAGACTATTTTTGTTATCTCTTATATTAAAGAAAGTTGTTAAGATGAGTGTCACTTGGCCTCATAATGATTAGTCCAAGTTGTATTTGTTAGAAAGTCATGTTTGTTTAGAACAAGTCAGTTGCACATGTGTTAGCACTGATTAGTCAAAGTTACGTCTTGTTACAAAATTATATTTGTTTTAGAAAATTACTAGTACATAGTTAGGATTTAGATTTTGATTAGCTGGAGAAAACAAAAAAAAATTATAGAAAAGACTTCCTTGAAAATTATTGTATAAATTACAATAAGGAGGCCATTGAAAAACCCTCCTTTTAGTCCTTCTTTTGCTCCGAATGACATTCTGTAATACAAGTTGAAGAAGTCACTCTGTAGTTGTAATCTCCAGCAATGTACACGTTCGAATTCTAGCAATAAAATAGTATTATTTTTCTTCCATGACTCTTGCAATATTATTATGTTTTCTATAATGATTTATTCCTTTCTATAATATCTTTACTTTTCCTGCAATTAATGAATAGTCAATAGTTAGAATAAGATTAAAATAAATGAATATTTACTAAAGTAAAAATAGTGTAGAAAAAGGGGAAGGGGTTAATACTAACCTTCCGGAGGCAGGGCCCACTCCGAAAGGTTAGTCCCTAAATATCTTCCCCCACTAACACGGTAGATAAAATTAGAACATAGAGTAAAATTAGAACATAAACATTATTAAAATTGCATATCATAAAACTATAGAATACATTAAATAAATAATGCATCAGTAAATAATTATGTGGATCCACATTAGACTAAGTCATAAATTGCATTTCTTTACGTTAAGCACAATTTCATTCTTGCAAACCTTTATTTTTGTAACCTGATCTTAAGAAATTGAATTAAGTAAGCTGGTTAATGTCATGGAATAATCTATACGGGATTGTCTGTTCTTTAAATCGATTAACCTAGATTGACAAATTAAATGTAAGCTATTTTAGCGTAACATGTACCGACTTGCCTTACCACCTAACCTATCCAAGATCCATAACATCTTTCACATATCCTTGCTTAGGAAATATGTTGCTAACCCTGAACATGTGTGGGATATTTCTAATTTGTAAATGGCAAATCCGGAGGCTATTGAAGTGATGCCGATAAAGATTCCTGAGTTTAATTCTAAATCTATGCATAATCAAACTCTTGAGCAATATAAGGTCTAGTGGAACCAATTTTCCTAAAGAAATACCACTTGGGAGAAAGTGGATGATATGCAAAAACATTTTCCCTTCTTATTTGAAAATATATAATGTAATAATTTTATTTTTTTTGTGAAAATTAGAAACACCTGGGATGGTATTTAGTCCTAGGGGGGTAGGATGTCATGACCCTCCTTGGTGGACTTTGTGGCATGAGAAAACAATTTATTATATAATGATGTTTTAATACTTGCTTTTGTGTAATGGAGTAACTATGTGATGTTTAGGTTGTTTTAAAGAGCATGGTACTGCTAAAAAATTGCCAATATGCAGGATCAGGTACACTCGTAGGTGGAAGAAGTAGAATCATCAACCAAAAGTGGGGTACTTGAGGTTGGGGAAGTAATGACAAGGCAAATCGAGGGTAACATGGATAGATACCTTCATATAGGCATGCATAATCGGTTAGGGATAATCATCAATAACTAGCCACCTTGAGCCTCAAGTTGATAGCCTAGTAGTTATCATAAATTCTCGGGCTAAGACAAGTGATTGAGTTGATGGAAAGACTCCCTCCTTATCTGTTGCATATATTTGATTGTTTTTTACTTCATCACTATCTACATTGATGGCTTGGGAAGTGAAAGCATGAATAAGTGGGATGCCTTTGAAAGCTTCTTGTTTTGCTTAAAACCTCTTACTCTCTATTTTATAAATAATAGATGTTTTATTTCAAAATGATAATAGAGTTTCATTTTAAATAAATGGAGATGTTTTATTTCAAAATGATAATAGAGTTTCATTTTAAATAAATAGAGATGTTTTATTTCAAAATTGCCATGTGGGTAGCGATACCCAACTCCCATCCACTGGCTAGTTGGGTAAGCTACATCTTCGATGTCATTATTTCCCCTTGTAGCTTGATCAATGGTTGGTCAACACACTTGTCTTGAAAGAACACCTTTCCCTATGTTGTTGGGTTTCATCTGTTAGGAGTGGCCCGAGTCCTCAATTTGAGACTTAGTTGTGTTCTTAAGGCTTTATTTGAATAAATAATATGTTATTTAGTTAAGATAAAAGGAAGGAAAGCTAAGGTTTTATTTGATTAAATAATATGTTATTTAGTTAAGATAAAAGAAAGGAAAGCTAAGTTTTTGTTTAGTTAAATAATATGTTATGTAGTTGAAATAAGATTTAAATGAATTATTTATGAATTAAAGATGTTATGCTTTAATTTGTTAAATAAAGTGAATTGGTTATTTTATAGATTAAAGGTTATGGGACTTTGATTTATGAAATAAGGGTTGAATAAATTATTTATGAATTAAAGAGGTTATGCTTTGATTTGTTAATGATGTAAATCCAACTGCAAGAGGTTAAAACAAAATACCTTCCATTACATAAAAATTACGATAAATAAAAATAATATGTAAAACCCTCCATTTATATAAAAACTACAATAAATGAAAATAATCAGTAAAACCCTTCATTCACATAAAAACTATAATACAGAGAAATAAACCAATAAATATTTTATTTTCCTTATTCCTGGATTCACTTTCCTCCTTTACAATGCAATACCAAAGGAATATATATCCCCAAAGAAACCTTAAAATAAAACCCTAAAGCTTGAAGCCCTAAGAGAAAACCCTAAAACTTACAACCCTAAAAATAAAAAATTACTATTTTCGACAAACCACCAAAAACTGTTTTTTTAAGTAATTACTATTTTGGCAAATTATTTTTTCATCAAAATTTGCTTTTTTTAGTAATTACCATTTTTAGCAAATTATTTTTGCGTCAAAGAATTCCATTTTGAGTAATAAAAAAATTGCTTTAAAACTTAAAAAAAAAAAACCCTCTAAAGATAGGCTCCTGCATCATTCTCCTCTAGTTGAAAAGAACTCTGCTCCTGCGAGTTCCTTTGATCAAACTCATAATTGCTCTCCATATAGGGCCACACATCTACAAGTACTCCTCAAAGTACCAATCTCCTTTCGAGGTTCTATATCTCAAACCTCCTACAAGCACTACACATAGTGTCAATTTCTTCCTTCGAGGTTTTACATGAAAAAAAACCTCCTACAAGCACTACATAGAATGCCAATTTCTTTCTCTAAGGTTTTACAAACCTTCTACAAGCACTACATAAAGTGTCAATTCCTCCTTCTGAGGTTTTACATAAAAAAAAAACCTCCTGCAAGCACTACACAAAGTGCCAATTTATTTCTCCAAGGTGTTACAAACCTTCTGCAAGCACTACACAAAGTGTCAATCTCTTTCTCTGAGGCTTTACATAAAAAAACCTCTTGCAAGCACTACACAAAGTGCCAATTTCTTTCTCCAAGGTTTTATAAACCTTTTGCAAGCACTGCACAGAGTGCCAATTTTCTTGGAGCCCTTTTGCTCTCCTCTCATTTTCTCTTTTCTTCTCTTCTCTTTTCTTTCCCAACAAGATCCAACTTGCTCTAATACCAAATGATGTAAATCCAGTTGCAAGAGGTCAAAACAAAATACCTCTCATTACATAAAAACTACGATAAATGAAAATAATATGTAAAACCCTCTATTTATATAAAAACTACAATAAATAAAAATAATTAGTAAAACCCTCCATTCACATAAAAACTATAATACATGAAAATAAACCAATAAATATTTTATTTTCCTTATTCCTGGATTCATTTCCCTCCTTTACAATGCAATACCAAGGGAATATATATGCCCAAAGAAACCCTAAAGCTTGAAGCCCTAAAAGAAACCCTAAAATAAAACCCTAAAGCTTAAAACCCTAAAAATAAAAAATTACTATTTTTGAAAAATTGATTTTTTCATCAAAAACTACTTTTTTAAGTAATTACTATTTTCGGCAAATTATTTTTTCATCAAAATTTATCTTTTTTAATAATTACCATTTTCGACAAAATATTTTTGCGTCAAATAATTCCATTTTGAGTAATAAAAAAATTGCTTTAAAACTTCTTTTAAAAAAACCCTCTAAAGATAGGCACCTGCATGTTAAATAAAGTGAAAATGTTATTTTATAGATTAAGGGTTATGGGACTTTGATTTATGAAATAAGGGTTAAATGAATTATTTATGAAATAAAGTTGTTATGCTTTTATTTGTTAAATAAAATGAAAAGGTTGTTTTGTAGATTAAAGATTATGGGATTTTGATTTATGAAATAAGGGTTGAATGAATTATTTATGAATTAAAGAGGTTATGCTTTGATTTGTTAAACAAAGTAAAAATGTTATTGTATAGATTAAAGGTTATGGGACTATGATTTATGAATTAAGGGTTAAATGAATTATTTTGAAATAAAGATGTTATTCTTTGATTTATTAAATAAAGTGAGAGGTTATTTTATAGATTAAAGGTTATGAGACTTTGATTTATGAAATAAGGGTTGAATGAATTATTTATGAATCAAAGAGGTTATGCTTTGATTTGTTAAATAAAGTGAAAAAAGGTTATTCTATATATTAAAGGTTATGGGACTTCGATTAATGAAATAAGGGTTAAATGGATTATTTATGAAATAAAGATGTTATGCTTTGATTTATTAAATAAAGTGAAAGGTTATTTTATGGATTAAAGGTTATGGGAATTTGTTTTATAAAATAAAAGGGAAATGGTTTATTTTTAAACTAAAGTAGAAAAACTTTAATTTAGCAATAAACGAAAGGTTGGTTTTATAGATTAAAGGTATGGGAATTTAATTTATTTGTGCATGTTGAAAAACTCTCCCTAAGGGTAATTGAGAGTTGAAAATAAAATGGATGATTCTTTTATGATATCAACTATGCATTAGATGGTTAGTAACTTGATTAAATTTGTATAATTGCAATTTGACAAAGTAAAATATTAGATACATTTAGAGGTATACCTATTCTAAACCATGAGTGCTCTGATCCCCTACTATCCTCAAAATATTGATGGAAAGAGCGGGAGGACCAAAGAGATGGATGGGACTAATGCGCCAGTTTGTTCTCTACTTACCATTTATTTACTTATGCTCAAATAGACTAGATTTGTAGGGAGATATCCCTGAATTAATAAGATGTATTACTTATTCTTTAAAAGCATGGAGGTTTTACCATAGTATGATGTATGTAATAATTATGAAATGATGAGGATTATACCTTTTAATTTATTGTTTGATTTACTTATGTTTGTATTAAATTCCATTTCGATTATAGTTTGCTTCTTTAAAATGTCACTTCTTTCTTAGTATCTTTGATTGCTTTTGTTATATTTAGTATCTAGTATTATTCTTATCTTCTTGCTAATAAATAGAAAAATAAAACTAATAAATAACTTCTAGGGTGAACTTAGAGGATGACCTAAGCGATTGATACCCCTTAGGGTGAACGCAAGAGACCTAAGGGATTAAGACCCCTTAGGGATAATGGTAACTAAGTTTGTGGAAAGTCTACATTTGAGTTAAGATAGCTCGTTGTGAAGACGAGATTGATAGCTTAACTTGCAATACTTGTAGCATACCTACATAGGCTAGCTTGTGTATGGTATGGTGATGCATGTATACCTTCGATTGAAAAAGGTGATAATTCTAGCTCATCAAGGATGATGAGATAAATAGGCTTATTTATGGTAACACATAATACACCTACACAGATGGGACTTGTGTGAGGGTATTTTGTGAGATGTAGCTCTTCAGGAAAACTTAAGGGATTTAAATAATAGGTAAATATTAGATTGGTTAGGGGTTTATAAATCCCTCTCCTTAGTTTAAAAAAAAATTATTTTCTTTTTTTGTGTGTTTTCTTGTGGCTTAATTTTGTGGCCATTACAAAGCCTATGGGCATCTTAATGTAAGCTAAGGGTACTTTTATGTATTCACCCTTAGTGGTATTGGTTAATACACTTTTATAAAAAACCTTTCTTAAAGGGTAATTTATTATTATTCTATTGTAAGGTTAACCTCAAGGTTAAGTTAATGGCAGCCTGAGGTTAACCTCTTATTGGGGTTTTTGTATCACTATAATTACTTATCAATGAGAAATAATTTGTATCATAATGTGATATATGAAAACTATTATGGAGATGGAACAAATCCAAGTGCTGTTCACTATGGCGAACAACTGCACACAAACGATGCAGCCAAGAATACTACCTGGCTGCGACAAAATGGTGGAAACTAGATTTTTATGAAGGCCAAGGAATCACAGATTATGGATTTATAATTCTTCTTATAGCGGTTTGAGGGTGAAAGAGGCTGCATTAGGGTTTACAGTGAAAATTTAGGGTTTCTTACAATTTCATATGTTGGATATTGGGATGGAGGGTAAAAACAAAGATGCATGCATTAAGTTAAAAATAAATTTTAGAGAAGCAATCCATGGAGGACCACCTCAAACAATAAGGGAACACAATCACCGATTTCCAAGGAAACCATTGATGATGTCAAAGGTCTATCCAAGGAAAATAGATATGGGTTACATGAAAGCAACTAATGGATCCCTAGTAGTGAAGTTGAAAATAACATATGTTCATAAAATAATAGATGCAATTGAGAGGAAAAGCCTAATTTGTTGATTCATGGGATTCTGATAGACTCTTGCTACCTTCAAGCAATGGGCTGCCAATAACTAGAGCACTAAAGGTAAGTTCCAAATTTTTACATACCCTAATGGCTACTTTCTTATTTTTTAAAAAATGAAGAAGATATGGAGAATATTTTTCAAAGGGGCCATGGTTTTTTGGTAGGGCAGGGCTCTTCATGAAGCCCTGGTATACCAAGTTCAAAGCTAAGGAAGAGAAACCATCAACTGCCCCTGTTTGGGTCCGTTTATTTGGTCTTCTAATAGAATACTGGCATCCAAAGATATTCGAAATAATTGGAAATTCTTTAGGATTTTACATGATGACTGCTAATTGTACCCAACACTTAGAGCATATGATTTATGCAAGGATTTGTTTTTTGATTGATTTTGACAAACCACTTCTAGAGAAGATTACTTTACAATATGGAGAAGAAATATGGGACCAAGTAGTAGATTATTAAAATATTCCATTTAGATGCAAAATTTATCATGAATATGGTCATCTAGCCAAGGATTCTCCATATAAGGTCCCTAAAAAAGAGAAATAGGATGAGGACTTGGCAGGGTTTCAAATCCCTAAACAAAAAAACATAAAACAAAAAATAGCAAGAAAAAAGAAAACGGTTATTTCTCCTAACACCTTTAAAATTCTCTCTATGGATGAGCAAGAAGATGATGAGAATGGTCAAATGGAAACAATTATTTTGGAGACACAGTTTGATAAAGAGAGGGAACAGGAAGGATTGCATGATGAGAAATCATTAAAAAATCCTACCTTGATGCTGAGAAATAACAATAACGGGAAAAAAAATACAATGTAGAAAACCAACCCAAGTGCAAAACAAAAGGGCAGGTTCAAACTACAAACAAAATGGATCCTCAAAAAGACCATACAAATTCCAATAATAGTACCATGGTACCAAGTAACCAACCTATAGTCCCAACTGGAATGCAGTAATATACGAATAAAAGGATAAGGATGTCACAATCCTAAGGTTTATAGCTAGTCTCTTTATGGCAATGTTGGAAGCTTTGGCTATTTTGCTAAGCAATATCTTATATTTTTGGTAATTTTTTAAGATTTGGTTTTTTTTCTTAGTGTTACCGTATTTTGTTTGATTTGTCAATTGCTCCTTTGGCTTAGTTTTTGTTGTATTTGTTTTTCTTGATTTTGTTTGTGGTGTTTTTTATTCTTTTTGTTGTTTCTATTTTGATTTTTTTTTGTTATGTTATTTTTGGGGTTTTTCTGTGTGTTTTGTGTTCTATGTTTTTTTGTTTCTTTTTGTTGTTTTTGTTATGGTAGTGTTTGTTATGTTGCGTTGGTGGTTTTTTTTGTGTATTTTGTGTTTTGGTGTTGTTTATTTTTTAATTTTTTTTAATTTTATTTATTTATTTATTTTTGAATGTGTTTTCCTCTGTTGTTTGTGTGTTTGTTCTGTGTGGTTCATATTTTTTTTACTTGTGCCTTTTCTTGTTGACACACTCAAGGAGTATGCTTTATTTGTTTTAGCTTTTTGTGTGTTTGTGTTTGATTATTCTTGTTGTGTGTTGTTTTAGGCATGCTCCTTGCATGTGTCAAAGGTGGTAGGCCAGGTGTGAGCCCTAGGTATTTTTTGTGGAATAGATACCCCTACCTCCTTGGATTTTACCCAAAAGTGGTATCCCTTCTGGGATGTTTTCCACAAACAAAAAAAAGAAAAATATTATGGAGATGGCTTACAGGTACCTACCTCTTATTCATGTTGTCATAACATGTCATTTATCTCTTTCTCTCTTTTTCATCTATATGTGCTTCTTTTTCTATCTTCTTCCTTTTCTACATATCATTGTGCTAAATGGATGTTTTTAGAAAATATTGTGAATTCCAATATGGTATCAAAGCCAAATCAAAGCAACTTCACAATCACATAAAAAGGTTATATAAGGCAGACCATGGCAGATATGGATGTACTGTTAGTTCCATTGGATTCTTTGTAAAATTTTAGGGGGGTCCCAGTTTAGCACTTTTAGAGATTTTGCTATTATGATACCTTTTTTGTATCTAAAAATATGCCCTTTCTCCTTTCAAAATTAATAATTTGAATTTTTTAAAATAGATAGAATATTCTACTATGTAGTGGAAGGAGGTAGAGTGACACATGCAACCCTTCTATTAGTGATTTTTTTAATGTGTGGTTATTTTCTGGTATACAATTGTTTCAACACTATTTTCTGATGTGCATTCACTAAACACTATGCAAGTAGGATAAATGCACATTCATCGATATGGCATGTGTTGAGTGGAAATTTTTCCCAATTGTAAAATCCCCATCACAGTTAGGATTTTAAAATGAAAAACCTCTCTTGTAAAGAAATAAACATTTCTCCAAGGTTCCTTTTACTTAATGCGTGTTTGTATGTTATGAAAATGTGTCAAATAAGTGCTTGGAATACCTTAGTGATTTGCAAATAACTGTTAACAAGGGGCCTATGTTGGTAATATTTTATTATGTTATGCTATTGATTGTTCATGAAACTTAATGAAATGATGAGTGAGTTGATTTTTATGTTGCTTTAAACATGAAAGAAAAATGATCCAAATGATTAACCTTAAAATGTAATAACCTTTGAAAACCCTTATAAATTAACCCCCCTTTGATGAAATTATAATTTTCATAAAGGGAAATTAATCTATAGCCTTGAATACAATGGCCTTTTGAATGCCAAATAAATTACCCCCTTTAATGAAATTGATTTTCATAAAGGTAAGTTAATTTATTGCTTGAAAATGAAATACAAAGCTTGAAATGTGAAATAAAACTTTATGAAATTATAAAATTCCTTGAAAATATGAACTTTATAAATAATTTTATAATTTCCACCGTGCTTCAAACTAAAATCGAAATTGCTTTAATAAACAACTTAAAGCTTATTCTTTGAACCTGTGCATCTCTCTTTTGGATTTTATTTTTTTTACATTTTTTATTTTATTTGGAAAACTTAAAAAAAATGAAAAATATAAGGTTAAAGAAATAAAATAAAATAAAATGTTGTAACTACAAAATTCCCACAAACCCTGCAAATATTAATATCTTGCATAAAACCAACATTAAGAGGATCTGTATTCATGCAACCCAGTATTTAATGCAGTGCAATATTCAAAGGGGAAATATGCGATATATTGAAAATAATAATCAAGCCAACCATCAACATGCATAAAACTCATCAAACTTTCAATATATCAGCAATAAATATTTTCAATATAAACTTTAATACATGCAAAATACCAATTTCAATGGCATCTATGGCGAAATGATGCAGTTCAACGTGGAAGGAGAGGCTCCAAAACATTCAAGTGCCAATGTGTTGTTCACCTACAATTTTCCTCAAGTCTCCGACCCTCCTTTCATATCTTCAATAGCAATTTATAATTTATAGATTTATTACCTTTCTTTATTCGCTGCGTTTTTATAACGAATTATGGAACATATTTTACAACTGTATTCTATTTAAAATTCATCTTTCTTTGCTTTCATTTATTTATCTCTATCTTTGTAACATTTACTTGTAATTGCCACATTTGCATGATTGTCAGTAATCATGTTATGTAACGATTTCATAATTGATAAAGGAACCCTTTATAATCTTCATTTTGTTAACCGTGATATCTTGCACTATTATGGATGCTTTCCTTCCTGAGATAATCTTTTATATATATCCATATTAAATTAATGGACATAAAGGACAAAACTATAGTATATAATTTTTTTTATAACACAAGCTCCATGATCACATCCGCATTAACCCAATTACTTTGGCCTCTTTACACATGTGGCTAATGGCACTTCAAATTTTGTTTTACCAATATTCCTTCTTATCGTAGCCATACCTTTGAAAACAATTCCATTCATGCTTTGTCGATTTTCTAAACGTAACGTCGTCTAGTTGTGTAATATTTCTCATGGGTAATCAAAACAACTCATTAAGCTTATGCCGATGGGGTGGAAAATGCCAGTCTTCTTCTCTTCTTGGATTTGAAAGTAAACAAAAATAAAATTGCACTCTACTCCATACATTTTACGCACATATATGTATAATGTACAATCAAACATTCGCTAAAATTCCTCCGCCCACTGTGTCCTCTTTCACTGTGTCTTGAAAACGATCGCACCGTAGTATTTATCAATATTTTATTGGAAACATGTTCGCAACGTCAGATGAAGTTTAATAATTTACTGATGTCTCATGCCATTTAGTTTGCTACATTGCCTGTGATACACTTCTCCACATGCATTCACAAAAAAAAAATTCTAAATTGACTTCTAAGGAACCCTGATTGGTATCGCTCAAGCTGCCATAGTGCACTGCATAATTTTCAAATCACCAATGTTGTTGGGTGCTATTCCTCATTAAAAGTGCCCAACCATGAACATGACATCGCTTGGGGCATGGGTTAATGAAGGTAATGACAAATAATTAAGGGATGGGCCAATAGTATTGCCAGTTCCTATGTCGTTATTATGCCTCGGATAGCATGTAGAGTTTCCTCATGTTAAAACTTATTCCACAATGAACGTTATATTTATACTATCTTGAAACCTCACATTAAACCATTAGATCTTCACATCCTTAGCCTTCTCATGAAATCAAAACCTATGAGTCTCACGTAAGTTTCCATTTACACTAACATATTTTCTTCAATACTCGCCGAAGTACCTATCTTGTTGTGCGTTCATTGCTGTTGTGAATGCCTCCCACTCTGTTTGAAACTTATCATCGAATTATGATTATTCTGAGAGATGATGCTTAAATTCTTTGAATTTGTGGCTTCAATATTGCTTATCCCATATGCTTCTGATGTAGGCATTCTATGGTGTTTATAATTACCAATACACCCATAAACACTTGACTCAACCATGAGCCCTTGGGGTACTTCTTGATGACTATACTTTGACATCTTGAAAATCGCATCGGGTTGACCATCGAACTTGTCTTGTAGGCTGTGTCATCCACTAAACTCGCCTCGTAGACTGTACGGCTTACCTACAATAATAAACAAATAACTTTTATTAATACCTTTTAAAGTATATCAAAGTGATTTTAATTTTAAAAAATTTAAATTAAACAATTTTATCAATTATTAAATTTAAAACATTTAAAATAAACAAAAACACCTTTTGAACATTTGAACAAAAATAAACATTAAAAAAAACCTTAAAAAAAAACACCTTTTGAACTTGAACATTTGAATCAACAATAAACATTAAAACAAACCTTCAAAATACTAAAAAAATATATTGCTTGTAAAAAAGGGAACATAATACTCAACAAATCATAAGAGACAATAACACCAAAAATGTCAACAAAACTAACAAACAAAAATTCCAAACTTACCAGTGGGTCCCTAATTTTGGGATGTTGTGAAGTAGTCACAACAACATGCACAAGGATGCATGTTCCATAGCATGTGTAGGATGTGTGCACTTACTGATGTAATGTGTACAAGGGTATGCATGGGTACACATGCACAAGTTGTTTGCATACAAGGCATGCAAAACAAATAAAAAAGTGTGCATGTAGGGTGCATGCATGTGACGTGGTGGAAAAGAGTGAATGGTATCCATCAACAAATAGGTAGTTGACACAGTGAGAAATGATTAGATGTCATTTTTCTAAGGTTTGGTGTTTTTTTTTTAATTTTTTGCTCTCATTTCAACATTAATATTCCCAAACTTTCAAAGGCCATAACTTTTGCATACAAAAGCATTTTGGGTCCATTTTTTTCTAAATCAAATAGTTTTTCAATCTCCATAGATTGGTGACATTAGTTCAAGGATATATTATTTATTTCTATGGAACTTTTACCATGCAATCTCTTCATATCAAGATCATATATAATTCATTTCTTTTCTCATAATGAATGTTTATCTAATTCCAAAAACCCATAAGTTTAGTGATTGGTAATATTTTGGACTATAAAAGGAGTAGGTTTTGGATTACACCTTGTTACTATAGGCCCTTTCTAACCATTGGGTTTGATTAATCAAAGACCTACCTATTGTTTCATGATTTAGTTACCTTCTCTTGAGATTGGGGGATAGATTATGGTGACTATAGTTCATGTTGAAGATCATGGGAAGTTTAACATCTTGATATAGGAGGTGGAATTATAACATCATATTCATGAGAGGTTGATCTAGTTTATGTAACTCTAGCAAAGAGAAGATAGGAGGATCTAGTGGCCCATATGAGCATTCATTATAGGGTAAATGTATCATCTCTACTGTCTTTACTCTTTGATCCCTTAATTCAACTTATGGGATATTATTAAAATATTTATAATCTAACCTTATTATGCCAAGGTAAATAGTGATGAAGTACCTATGGGTGCTCTTGATGTAAGCCTATGGGCAAGTGCTATGTAATATTTTGGTTATCTTGATGTAAGCCTACAATTTTCTTCATGCAAGCCTACGAGCATCTTCATGCAAACCTTTAAGAATCTTGATGTTAGCCTATAAGCATATTCATATAAGCCTATGAGCATCTCTATATAATCCTATGATTTTTTTTCCTATGAAAGCCTACAAGCATCTATGTGTAAGTCTATAGGCATTTTCATGTAAGCTAGAGGATACTTTCATGTATTCATGCTTAGAGTTATTATCTAATACAAACTTTATGGATAACCTTGCTTAAAGGGTAATTTATTATTATTTTATTATAACTCAACGTTAAATTAATTTCAACCTAAGGTTAACCTCTCATTGGGATTTTAGTATCACTATAAATACCCTCAGTGAGAAATAATTTGTATCATAGTGTGATATATAAATAATATTATGGGGGTGCCCATGCATACCTACCTCTTATTCCTTCTCTCATATCATGTCATTTATCTCTTTCTCTATTTTTTGTTTATACACTCTTCTTTTTTTATCTTCATTTTATGCATATCATTGTGGTGAATGGATGCTTTAGGATATTTTTGGAAAATATTGTAAACTCCAAAACCTATTTGTCTGGAGGGGGTGGGCATTAATATGTGTTTTGTTGTATCTAACTAATTGGAGGTGATGTTGGTTCTCTAGGGGTTTCCCTAGGTCACTTGCATCTCCACTTGTCCAATCAACACTTGCAAATTTTGATCAAGGCCTTATATTTTATTAGGAAATAATTATCTAGAATATTTTACATTCAAACCCATGGAATGTTTGAGAGGGATATTTGATGTGTTGGATAAAATGGATCCAAATAACCTTTGGATAAAGGTCATACTAGTAAAATATGTTATTTGGGCACTGGATGTTGGAGGGGGGTTTACATTAGTTACATTATGATAAGTTACAAAACATGAATTATTCATGAATTTATTTACATCAAAAGCCATCCCATAAAGGGGCTTGTATGAGTCAAGGTATGATCAATATTTGACCAAGTCGAATTTGTGAGTATGCATGAATAACTTATTTGACAGTCAAGAAAACAAATTTCTTGAGAGATAGAGTTTTGACTAATGAAATTTTCCGATGGACTTTTTCCTTTTGAAGAAGTAGGCTTAGGTATTAAAATATTCTCAATTTCATCATCGTACCTATGTAGTAGTTTGTTATTTCTTCTTCCCCTTTGCATTTGTTTGCAACGATCTCCAACAATTGATGTTATTTTCCTAATTTTTGTGCATTCAATCTCATATTTATAAGCTTGTGCATATGTGCTTTCATGGATAGAGTTTTAGGTCAAAATATGGAACTTTTATAAAATTTGGTCTGTCAAGTGATTTGCAAATAAAATAGAGAGAATTTCTAGCAAACTCAAGTGATTTACTAGATAAAGTTAAATTTTGAAAAAATGAGAAGCAAGAAAATCGAATGAATCAAATCACTTCAAAACTAAGAGTAAATTTCTCTCCAAACAAGATTTATGAATATATTGTCTTCTAAGCAAATCAATTTATAGAATCAAATTGAATCACTCTTCAGATTTGGAGCAAATAAATTGTAGAATAAAGTGAATCATTTGCTAATCAAAGTGATTTTCTTGATGAATTGATTGGCATTTTTTTTCAAAATATAACCTTTATATTTATTTCCTATGGTAGATGTAACATTGGAGGTAAATATGAGGTTCCTTGTCCTTCTAATGCTACTTGATTGATGCTTCATAAAAATTTCAAAATTATAAAATTTTTGTTGTAGTGACCATTCACAAATCACCTACAAAAACCAAACACAAATAACAAAAATAATATAAAATTCAAGGTTAATTTGATATTGTGGTTGATAAACCAAGCCCATAATATGAACAAATTACTCTAAATTTAGCTTGGGTAAATAAAATAGATTCAAAATGAATCACTAGAAAAATGGAGTGAATTGCTCCCTATAGTGGATTTAGAATAATTTCCAAATAATTGGTTTAAATGGAGCTAATCACTCCAAATTTAGAGTGAATCACCACCTATGCAAAAAATTGGCAAAAATCCCTTTAGTTTAGGCCAATCACTCTTTAAGAATTTTCCAAAACATTCTTACAAAGTTTTTCAATTTAAAGAAATAAATTTACATGGAACATGGTAATATTAATGTAACTAGACTCAAGGAATTTAATATTTTTAGAAGGCTTTAATAAAAAATAACCATTATGTCTTAATAAATAAAAGTGAATATTTTAAAGGCATAATAAATGCAAAAAGGCAATATTACAATGTCCCAATTAAGTTAGAATAGTTTTCTAGTGTATTGCTTATGTGTATGGGTTGTAAATTGCAATAACAAAGCACACTAAAATGGATAAACTAATGGAAAATCTAAATAATGAGTTTAGAGTCATTAAAAAGAACTTATATGAGGTTAGCACTCCATATTTGGCTACAATACTTTGTATCAATTTACTAACTGAGAACTTGACCTATGTATTTTCATTTACATGTTTCAAGTTCTTTTAAATTCATAATTTAACACATTATCAAATGAATTGGTAGGTGAGTTGTATGTTGAGTGGAAAGACTCCAATATGTATGTGTGTATTATTTTTGGTTTGAACCACCTAAATAAATCAAGTCTACTTAGGAGTATCAATTATAAAATCTAAAGTGGACAAATTCAATGAGAGGTTAGTCAAGTAATAAAGGGATCCATAGGGTTTGGAAGGAAATATCAAAGACCATGTAGGAGGTTCAAGCAATTTAGGATGACATCTAAGGGGTTGTGAAGTAGTTTGTGAGGCGTTAAGGGCTACATGGTTGTCAAAAATATTACTAGAAAAAATTGGATGAGATTGTGAAAGAGAGGGGGTCAAGGAGATATAATAGGGTGAGAGAGAGTCATACGAGGGATGATAATAGGGGATGTATAATTGGAGATTTTAAATTTAGTAGAATAAAGCAAGAAGGGGTGGAAGAATTGAAATTTTTACCTTCCTATTCCAAGGATATCCAAAACATGAATTGGAAAATGGGGTAACATTGTCAATCAATCTAACATTCTAAAACTTGAACATAATTGTTGACTAATCCTTGAAGTTCATGTATTGCACTTTAAAATTAAAAAATTTGAATTTTAGATTCATGTTTTCCTTTGGATTCCACACAAATTTATGGTTTCAATTATAATTTTAACCTCTAAAACAACAAAATTAACCAATATATAAATCAAACCCTACTATTTTAATGCAATTATTTCTAATATGCACAATGCTCAAAATATGTATATATTATAAAAACTATAAACAAGACAACATTTTAATGTGAAGCAAAATATGCTAAACAAGAGATGATTTCTAGTTTTGTTTTTCAACCGTTAGTTGAAACAAATTGAATAGATCTATAAAACAAGATCTCTTCCTTGAGTGAATAAACTTAAAAAAGTGCTTGCCTAAGGTTGAACAAAGACAAGATCCTTTTTAGATAAATATACCAAGAATAGTGATGTTAGGTCTTGTTTCTAAACACAAAATCTCTACAATTTTTGAACAAAATGAGCTCCACCTTCTAAGGCTCATAGCCATAGTATTTGATTACCATGTTAGAGATTCCAAATATTTTAAAGATATAATATCCACACTACAACTAAAGAGATGTGGAGAACTCGAGAAAATAGAATGATATTGGGAAGAATATAAATACCAATTAAAGTGCCTATATATAAGCACAAAGTAGTTAGGGTTGACAAGTTAGGACCTCTACCATAAATATAATATATTTTCCAAGCAATTAAATACTAGTGACAATGAGCTTGACAAGTAGGTTTTCTATATTCATTCCATCATGAATGCTTGTTTAGAGGCACTTCTCTATGATTATATTTGGGTATTATAAATCTCATTGGTTTTGGTTTTTAATTTTGTGTAGCCTATGTGGATATAAAATCCTAGTCAAGCATCCACTTATGTAGAGCAGTTGGTAAGTGTTTTGGGTGCTGGTTGAGGTTGACATAGGTTCTATTCCCACTATCTCCACCCTACTGGATATGTTTGTATAGCTAGAAAATATCCTATGTGATGGTAGAGGCTGATATAGGCTCTATTTCCCTATGCCCAACCTACGGATACTCATTTAAATTCAACCTCCATGTGAATGATACCATGTGGTATACCCGGGTGGGATAACTATGACTGACCACAATGCTAGGTTCTTGGGGTTTATAATAACACACATTTAAAAGGGTGAGTAACCAATTTTGTGTGAGGAAACCAGCTGAGGTCTATGATCTGTATTGTGGATCCATTCAAATCTGGTTCAAATCACATGGGCTACCAAAATACCTTTTGGCTAGTTGAAGGAACCACAATAATAAATTGGGTTACTAGGTGGAAGGCTGGGTTAGCTGAAGGAACTACAAAAACTAGTTGGATTGTTGGGTAGAAGGGTTGGCTAGATGAAGGAACCACAATAATAAGTTGGGTTGTTGGGTGGAATACTAGGTTAGCTGAAGGAACCATAATAACTATCTTGATTGCTAGGTGGAAGGCTAGATCAGCTGAAGGAACTGCAAAAAATAGCTAGATTGTTGGGTGGAAGGATTAGCTAGCTGAAGGAACTGTAAAAACAAGATAGATTACTGGGTGGAAGGTTTGGCTACCTGAAGGAACCACAACAGTAAGCTAGGTTTCTAGGTGGAATATTGGATCAACTAAAGGAACCATAGTAGCTAGCTATATTACTAGATGAAAAGATGGATCAACTAAAGGAATTGTAGCAATAGGATAGATTTTTGGGTGGAAGGTTGGGTCAGCTTAAGGAATTGCAACAACAAGCTGGATTGTTGGGTGGAAAGCTGGGTCTGCCCCTCCTTTTGTTTTTAGAAGTGCCTATGGGTTTTGAATCCATAAGGATTGAGGTGGTTTGTTCCCCCTTTTGTTATGTGGGAGTGGGTTTATTTTCACCTTATGTCGATATTTCTCGGTTCCTCCCATAGGTGTTGGATTCAAATTTGAGCATCCTGGATTCTAGATCTCTAATTTCCTTTATTTGCAGGAAATTTTTAAGTTGGAGACTCAACTATAGGATGTGTTCTTGCAGTTGGTGGTCAACATTTTTGGTTGCAGGTCTCTTGAGGTATGGGAAACTTTTCAATGAACCTTGTGAGTCAAGTTTGAGTTATCTTTATTGTAAGGTTCTAGTTGTAGGTTGTCTACTGTAGCAGTTCTTGCTATAGGATTTTTGTGTTGTATCTAGAGTTTTAGGGTTCCAAATTTAGGCAGGATATTCTAACTTTTGAATTTTAAACTCAAATTGGGTGCTCATTTTAGGCCATAATATTTTAGAATTTATCTTTGGATGACCCCCAATGCTCATTGAATGTTTTAAGTTTATTGTTTCGAATCCCAATGGCCCGAGTTGCCAGTTTTAGGGTTTTAGATTTAGGTAAGATCATCTTTGAATTCAAAATTTGGCACTCATTTTTTGGTTAGAATATTTTGGAATTTTTCTTAGGATGGCCCCTAATGCTTGTTGGTTGTTTTAATTTGGGGTAGTTTTTTAACTCCTCCTTAAGGGTGGTTTTTTGTTTGTGCTAGATTCGTGGGATCTAGCTCAACTTCTAGATTCTTAGATTTCATATTTGGTGCTCCACTTTGGTTTCTTTTTAGTTGTTTTATTACTAGATCTTAGGTTTTGGGGAGCCTTTCAAAAATCCTCTTGTAAAAGGTTCAGATATCCTTTAAAAACTACTTCTATCAAATAAAAAAATATCCTAGTCAAGCATTGTAGCTTTTTATTTCTCATTTTTGCAACCATCTAGATGGAATGATTTCTAATAGTGCTATTGGAGCGATTAAAAGTTTTATCACTCTCTCACATTGGATCAACTCAATAAGACTATGGCATAATATGTGTAATTTTAGGGTATTAAAGAATACTTCTAAGTTTTATTTTTACCACTTAGTCCTTTATTATTAATATCCCTTCCTATTATATTTTAAAAATTAATATAACCCCTTTTCATCACATATCTTAGATACTTTTTTCATGATGTTTGTTATGCCTCTTTTTATTTCTTTCCTTTCCATGAAAATGTAGATTTATTTTCAGTGGCTTAATGAACTTTGGCATCTATGAATGAAATAGGGACAAGGTTGCTTTTATTTTCAATATGAACTTGAATACCATTGGAATTATAATTTAATTTATTTTTTTCAATCTTCCATTTTAGCAAGAATGACAATAAAATTCATAACAACAATACTCCTATAGATAGAGTTCATGGTTCACTCATTGGAATAACTAAAAAAGTGAATTTTCCTAATCAATATTTAGGAGTATTTAGATTTTAAGAAGGGAAAAACCAAATAGTCTACTAAATGTGAGAAGATAATCAAAATAACAAAAAATATTTTGTTATGGATGAGATTATCAAGAAAACCCAACTCTCAAATATCTCTTCTAATATAGTCAAAAAATAGATGTTGATCATTAAGAATTTTATGTAAATATTTTATTCATCTATGAAATCCATTTGGAAAAAATCATAGCAAAGGAGAACTGTATATAAGAAGATGAAAAATAAAGAGGATTTTTTTCTCTTGTATTTTAATTGACCAACACCTACTCCTTCCCTATACCCCATACATATCACATAAATTTAGTTGAATCATATCTTATAATTAGCAATATATTACGTCTAATATATTTCATTTTTTTTGATAATATGGACGAAGGGGTTTTGAAAGGTGCCCCAAACCTTTTACAAATGTGGATCAACCAACTAGCTATATACAAGGAATATAGAGATAAATATAGTAAACCAAAAGGATCCATAAAATAGACCAAAAATAAAGCTACATAATAGCCAAGCAGGACAAAACCAAACTAAAACCATCAACATACTAGAGCTTTTACTATCAACAACTAAAACCCCAAAAAAGACATCATATCTCGCACAAGAGACTATACCTATTAAAAAAATATATTCAAGAAGAATCCCCAGATAGGACGTCCAACAACAACAACTATTTATGGCATGAATTCTTCTATAATTCAAATTCAAAATTTGGCCATTGTTTAGGTACAGACTCTTGCATTTAGAAAATTTTCCCAAGGGATCCCTACTACCGCAAATTAGAGCCATTTGAAAACATAAATTATCTCCTCAATATTTCATTGTCTATTTTATTCAATCCATATGGGAAATCATCCTACTAAATTGTGCCTCTTTCTTGTAGAAGTCCCAATTTTTCTAAAAAAATCACTGATATATTTCCCTCCCTGTAAACATGCTTAATCTCAACCACTTTGAGGGTTAAAATCCCTCTATGGATTTCAGAGAGTTTGTTAGAGATCATACAAGGAGGTACTTGAACACCTTTGATCATATTAATGATATTGAGGCAACCCAATTTAATATTTACCTTCTTGCCATTCAACATTTCCAATTGACAAACCCCTTGAAAGAGAGCTCGTGACTCTACAAAATAATTAGTCTAACGACCTAATTTTTTTATCAAAAGCCAACAAAATCCTCTCATCAAAGTCTCTAACCAATCCCTCCACACTGGCTAATCCTGTATTCCCTTTAGAATCTCCATCAAAATTTAGCTTCAACTAGCCAGGAGGAGGTTCCCAAATAGTAGTCTGTTTGGCAGGAGCTTCAGGATGATCATCAGGAGAATAATATCTAAATCCAAGAACCAAATCCACCACCAACTCCCCAATGGAAGTGACCTTATCTAAATGATTTGTATCCATATTTTCAAAAATGGTAGCAATAGCCCAAAGTGCCATGAACTCAATCATATGGGAGATATTTTAAAGGCTCTAGAATTCCTCTCCTTCCAAATATACCACAAAACATGAGGTAAACCAAAGGATTAAAAAGCTCAAAGATGCAGAGATAGGAAGGGAGACCTCCATTGAATTATCAAGTCACATAACAACTTCAAAAAAACCCAAACCATAACAACAGTCCTCAAAAATTAGGAGAATATAGATTGAGAAAAAGGACAATCAAACAATAGGTGTATAGGTGATTCTTCAAAACTACCACACAAGTAGCATTTGTTTGGGATAACCAATCCCATTTTCTACAAATTATCCAATGTAAGACACTTCCCTTGATATTCCAACCAAAATAAAACATTAAATTTGGGGGTAAGACCCTTCAACCAGATATTACTAGTGGAAAACCAAGGATTAAAGGGAACATCTAATAGTAGGTAGACTGACTTAATAGAAAAGCAACCATCCTTCTCAACCTCCCACTTCAGTTTTTCTAGCCTATCTTGGTTAGGAATAACCATCCACTTTAGGATATCCATTAGAGCTTTTAACACAATTTCTTCTTCCTGCAAAATCCCTAGAAGAACAAAAGACTTTTAGCATTTTCTATCATTAACAAACATAATGAAATCACATACCTTTAGCCTGAAATCTTAGCTTGTGATTGGTTCCACTAGAATCAAGTGAGGATATGATTCTAATGGTTTATCAGTTGCCCACGTTTCTCCAAAAATTAATGCTCTACCCATTACCTAAAACCCATATTCCTCCCTTTATGATATCAAAGCGACTGTTAACAATGTTGCGCCAGAATGCTGAGCCAAGGGTAGGACTTGGGTCTATGAGAAAATTATCAGTATTACCTAAATATTTGACTGACAATATTTTAACCCAATTAATGTGAAGCACTCCTTAGCAAAAAAACATAAACATCAGCCCTCTACGAGTTGTTACAAAAAATAACCAAAAAGAGACTAGGAGGTCCTCTTAGGGGTAAAAAGAGGGAACCCAAAACTGACATTGAGAAAATCCACGCAGGGGTAAACTAGTAGAAAGAAAAAAACATAAAAATTTAAGCAGCAGAAACAACCATAACGCCACAACCAAGCTAGATGTTAGGCTGACTAGATTCATGACCAACCCGGTCCACCCCCACCAGGCTTTTGAATTTCTCTAGAATATCATACTAGTCCTTATACTCCTCCAGGATAGCCTTCACCTGAGAGAGGAGAGAGGAGGTCATCTTGACCACTCTCCTAAGGGTCTTCATAATGTCGTGGAGGTCTTGGAGATGACCTCATTCAAAGAGATTTGGCCAACAGGAAACCTTGGAGGCCAACAAGGGAGGCTAGGAGGAGGTCCCTTCAAGAGGATGACTCTCCTTGGCCACATTCTTTGATTTTACCTAAAAATATAGAGAATCATCAAAAATATTATTATCAATAAAATGAGAGACTTGTGTTTGTTGTTGTTTTCTTTGCTCCTAGTGGTACGATGAGGTTCAAATTTTTGAGTGCTTGAGGTTCCCTCTATCTTCACATCAAAATCCATGACACGATTGGGTTTGGAAGACATAGAAGTATCTCCACCAACTCCGTCAACGTCATTCACAGGTCCCACAATAGAGACCACAACTCCCACAACTCTACGGGTTTGCCTTTCCAAAACATATTTGTAGATGACCAAGTGAAGACCTTGGTGCAGGGGGAAGGAGGAGACACCCCTCTTAAAATTCAAGACTAACCATTCAATAGAACAAAAAAGATATTCCAAAATTTTGATGACTTATTCCCCTGAATATGGTTGAGTAACACCAGATGGAAGCTCCTCAAGACTGCATTAGGGCTATCCAACATAAAATATTGAAGCACCATCACCATAAAAATATCCTAATATTTAGGGAGCATCAATCTCATGATACCACCTATATCTCTACCCAAGGTCTCTCCCCTATCCTTGAATAGCGCTAGCTCACCTTGGAGGGAATACTTCACCTTATTGATGATATCACCATCATTTAGGAGGTCAATGATATCGGCTAGGAGGTCAGTAGTCATCGTGAATCTCATATTGCAGATATCAACATACCCTCCATCCCACTTCCAAATAAATTCTAGAGAAAGATCAAAATCATT
Organism: Wollemia nobilis; assembly: GCA_028583015.1. Lineage (NCBI taxonomy): Eukaryota > Viridiplantae > Streptophyta > Pinopsida > Araucariales > Araucariaceae > Wollemia > Wollemia nobilis. Next base: position 15,450,412 of record JAQPPZ010002550.1, read on the forward strand.
GTTGTTAAACAAACACAAGAAGTGGAGAAGATCATGGTCCCTAAAAATATCCTTGACAAAGGTATAGAGGTGGAGCATAGAGGGTTCAACTTTAGCCATAGGTGCAAGACTCGATAGGATAAGGGAGGCCAAAGAGAAAAGCAATGACTCAAATGGGGAATAAGGAATGGAACACAAGATGAAAGGCATAAGGGTGAAGGATATGAAGGCAATGGAGACTTCTAGGAACCATATCTGGTCACGGTGGCATAAAAATATATAATACCCACACCAAAAAATCATGGGATATGATGGCACTCGGGATTGAATCACTTGGCATGGGTGGATTGACATGAGCATGGAAACTCCAATGATAAGGTAGGGCCAGATTCTATGGATCACAAGCTGAGGAAAAATGGGCTTCTTGAGGAAGCGACACCAGATTTGAAGGCAACATCTATCAACAACAACAATAAATGGCTCCAATAGTGATTACAAGGATACAACACATGGTCACTCAAGGCATTATGGTGGTGATTTACAAAATTACTGGAACAATTGACAATATCTTTGGAGATGAAGATGTTGGGAGGATTTCCACCATGGGCAATGGTGAAAATAAGCCAATCAAGGATATGGTTGGGCTTCATGAGGATAGCCACTTGTAAATTCATATGAGACTGGTGTCTAAGATTGGAATACCATGTCAAATGAAGCTCCATGTGATACTGATGAATAAGGATGAAATGCCCAGTTGGAGGATCAGGATGGCACGTTTTCCATAGAGGGTGCATCTGCCAACATTGGAAAAAAGGAATGCCGAGCTGAAGACTGCGCAAGTGGTTACATATGACACTTGGGTTCCTAGGAGAAGAATTATCAAAAGAACTATCATTGATGCTTTGATTGGCACAAGTAACGTCATGAGTTGACATTTACCCCATGTTAGAGTTGCTATAAATCAAAAGATAAGTTATTTGTGAATCTTGAACTTTATATGACCCACCAACAGTAACATAAGCTACAGAGTACAAAAACCCATCCATTTTTTACCCATTAGGATGATACAACTGTATAGTTCTAGTGATAAATCCTCTACCCATGAAATTCACACAGCTGCAACTAACCTCACATGGATGAAAGACTTGAAACTCACTCCACGTGGGATACATGTGACCCATAGAATTGGGAGAGTGGTAGAACCAATCATCAGGAAAGTCTCACTAAAAAACTTAACTCAACACAAGGACCTTACAAATAAGGGACATCCAAATTATTGGCATCGATAAGAGATGGAGGGAAATTATTTCTCCAAATCGTGAGATCGGGCTCGAAAACACCCATGTTTGCAAGAAGATCAACAACATGGTTTCCTTCATAGAAGACATGTTACAATGTGACATTTGTGAAGGATATCATTAAACATTTTGCTTCAGCAACTAGATTGAAAATATTATAGGAAATAGAGTGAGTCTCTGCCAAACTCTAAATGATATTTTTGGAATCCCTTCAACAAATAAGTTGGAACACTAAAGGTTGTGTGAAAGAACATTACCCTGGAAGAGTGCATGAGCTTCCATAAAATTACTGGATTGAGGCCCTAAATTCTCAATAAAATCTAGGAGGATATTCCATGTGTGATCTCTGACTATGCTCCTAGTGCCAGTAGGCCTAGTATTTCCTTTTGCCGCTCCATCAAAATTTATTTTAAGGTAACTTCGAGGAGGGGGAGACCAATTGACCAATGATAGATTAGTCTTTGGAGGAGGAGGGAGATTGCATATGGGAAGCTTAAGATTAAAGGTAAATTGGGATTCAGTGTTAGGCTTAGGGTCACCATCTCCCTGAACAACTAAGAGATTATTTACAATCACTTGAAGTATTCTGGAGAGCACGTACTAATCATTATGTCTAGAATCATTGAAAGCTTGGATGTTAGGCTCGCACCAAATATCCCAAAGGAAGTGAGGAAGAAAATATGACCATAAGGTATTTAGACGAAAACATTTGAAATAATTTGGCCATTGAATACACATATCACTGAGGAGAGATGGAGGAGCCCATGCAATGCCAATGGTAGAAAAGAGAGAAGACAAGATGGATTGAAAGAAGTGGTAGGATAAGATGTTTTGGGTAGACTCACAGTGATGGTTACATAGGTAAGAAATGTTGGGGATGAGGATACCACAACATTGGAGGTTCAAGATGGTGAGGATTTTATCCTGGACTGTAAGCTAGAAGAAAAAACTAACTTTGGGGATGAGGTGTTTTTTCTAGATAATATTTGAAGGAAACCAAGGAGGGGAAGGGCTTTCAGTGAGGAAGTAAGCAAACTTGACCATGAAAATACCGTTGGTATTAGGGACCCATATGATATGATATTTAGAGGGGTTACTAGGAATAACACAAAGGCACAATAAATTAGTCAAAATAGAAGTAGCTTACCTCTTTTCACTAGACAAACCATCATAGGGAATAGGTTTCCAATATTTTTGGTTGGGATGAAAAAAATGACAGAAATTTGGTCCAAATAGGGAATCTGTGATAGGTTTCAAATAGATGAGGTCCATATGGGTCTGAGGATTTTTACCCAACCAGAGATCCTCCCATAAACTAATCTTCTTGCCATTTCCTAGTTTTCAATGAATACCTTTCCAGATGATATCCTTAGATTTAAGGATAAATTTCCACACTGCTGAGTCTAAGATAGGAGAAGGATCATCCAAGAAGTTTTTGTGGTGCCATAGATATTTTGATTTCATAATAGAAACCCATAGAGAATTCTCATTCTTAATAACTTGCCATCCTTGTTTAGCAATGAGTGATAGATTCATATTTTGGATCTTCCTAAGCCCAATGCCATCGTGCTCTTTTCTTGAACAGACCTGGTCCCAAGCAACCAAATAGAAACATTGCTTCAGCTTAGATCCAGGCCACATGAAATTTCTCTATATTTTCTCAAGTTTGTTATAAACATCTACAAGTATCTGAAATATGGAGAGGAACAACACTGGGATACTTTGGAGTGTAGCCTTAACTAGGGTGGCCTTGCCCGCCTGACTAAGGAGTCCCCCTTTCCAACTAGCCAATTTTTTTTGGATTCTTTCAATGATAGATTTCCAAAGGGAATTTTAGTAGGACCTTCAAAAATAGGAAACCCTAGATAAGTAACAATGGTACATCCAAGAATGGCAACAATGCAAGTTTGATACCTTATGGGGGTGTTAATAAAGTAAATATTGCTCTTAGAGGAAATTCACTTTTTGCCCAACAATAGCCTCAAAGGAGAGCATGATAGATTTGATGACATGGTATTGGGAAACTAAATAAATGGTAGAAAAGATGGTTTCATTGATAAATTACTGGTGAGATATGGATTGGAGAGAGGATAGAAAAAAGAAAACTCTAGGACACTCTATCAAAGGCCTTGTTCATGTCTAACTTGAGGAGTCTGAACTTACCACTTTTGGATATAGAATGGATAATTTCATGAATTGTGATGATACTATTGATGATAAGCCTTCCCTAGACAAGAATTCCTTGATTAGAGTCAATTATTATGGGGAGGATTGGTTTGAGTTTGTTAGCTAGAGATTTCATGAGAATTTTGTAAAAAATGTTACAAAGACTAATAGGACGAAAGTCAGTAAAGGTCCAAGCATTACATGTTTTGGGGATGAGGGCCAAGAAAGTAGAGTTGATATCTCCATGGATAATTATTTGTATTTGTATTTTCTTGATGGTTGAGATAATATCTAGTCTAAAAATATCCCAACAATATTAGAAGAAGACAAGGGGAAAGCCATCAGGACCAGGAGATTTCCCACCTTGCATAGAAAAAACAACATAAATTTCCTCAGTTGAGAAGGGTTTAAGCAGCATATGATTGAGCTCTAAAGTTACTAACCTTGGGATGTTTTGCATAAGGGTTTCAGATGTTTTTTTATCACAATCAAGGCTAGGTTCAAGCAAATATTCAAAGAAACCAATTGCTTCATTCATGATCTCAAAGATATATTTTGTGACTGTCCCATATTCCTTAGCGAGTTCTTTAATTTTATTACTTCCTCTATGTCTCATGGTGGTGCATGAAAAAAAATTGTATTTGAATCCCCATATTTCAGCCATGTGACCCGAGGTTTCTACTTGCAGAAGACCTTCATTTTTGAGGATATTGTGGTACTCTAATAGGAGGATTTTTTTAGTATCTCAAAGATTAGAATCAAGGTCCCCTTATTGGGTTGAAATCTCAATGATGGAAAGTTAGGACTGGATGTGTTTCTTTTTATGGAAAATATTTTTGAAGACATCTCTATTCCACCTTTTGATATTGCTTTTCACAAACTGAAGCTTGTTACTAACCTGAGAGGCCATAGGTCCAAAAAATATACAAGACCACCAGAGGGGAATAAGTGACTTGAGGCCCAAATTATGAAGCCACATTACTTCAAAATTGAAAGGAGATTTGAAAGGAAAAACTCAAGATGCACAATCCATGACGATTGGGTTGTGGTCTGATCCAATCTTGGGCAGCGAATGGAGGATAATATCGCTAAACCTGGAAATGGTATTAGTGGATATGAGAAAACTATGAAGCCAAATATGGATGAGTTAAATGCCTTTTATGTGATTGCTCCATGTGAATTTGGGCCCTCTTAGTTCAACATCCATGAGTTCATTATCATCTATAAAAGTTGTAAAATACTCATAAGAATTGACAGTGATTTGGGATCCTCCTTTTTTGTTAGTAGGGAACATAGGAAAGTTGAAATCTCCAACCAACATCCAAGCCTCTATAGATAAAACCTTCTAAATTTGATTGAGTATTCTAGATTTGGGATCTCCTATAAAGGGAGTTTGGTGCATAGATGTTTGACAACACCCAATGATGACAACCATTTTTGCTGAAAATCAAGATATTCATGTAGTTCTTGACTCTAAACACGAGAGTGCTATCAACTTCTTTGGGGTCCCACATGCATAATAGTCCACCTGAGGTATCGTTGGTCGAGCGTATAAAGAACTCATAATATTTCCATATGTATTTGGTTATGCAAGTAGCATTCTGGATGTCCAGTTTGGTTTCTTGCAATAAAAAAATGGTGGGCCTAAGATCTTTCCTCATGGACTTGACCAAGCATTGCTTATTTCAACCATTGAGGTCTCTCACATTCCATGAGAGGATCTTCATTTATTACCTTTGGAGGATGTTCTCTTCCCTCTTCCAAGTGAAGGGGGAAGTTTGGATCTGTTGTCAACAATGGCCTTAGAGGGTCTAGAAGAAGCACAAAGGGTAAGTTGGGTGCCATTAGCAATTTCTTCTAAAATTTATCTATTTTTAATGTACTCAGTTGAGGGGCAACCTAGTTTCTTACTGAAGACAACATCAACATGAATCTTATTTTAAGTTCAGGTAAACATAGGGCTTGGGGAGAAAGGACTATTTGAAAGAGAGTTGCCAATGGGAGAACCAAGAAGACTTTTGGGGGATAGGGGGACTTGAAGGATTATTAGAATCCAGAATGTGGTCATATTTAGAAAGAGAAGAAAAGTGGTTGGAAATAGTGAAAGGAGGGTATACCTTAAGAGAAGAAGATAGGTCGATGTACACCAGGGGGTGGTTAGGGGAGCCCTTGGTGGTATCTTCAGGATCCTAAGATTGATTCTAAGGGATGGGTGCTCCTTGAACTTCAAATAGTGGTGGTACCTCCTTAGGAATTTGGATCAGGGCTAGATTTTGGATTGTAGCTTAGGATTTGGATCACCATTGAGATATTTAATGTTGATGATGACCATATTTGGAAAAGCTCAAAAGAACCTTGGACACTTTAGAGCATTGCGAATAGAGGTGGTATTTTTTGGAGAACTCACCATAAAATGTAGGCTTATTTTCATATTCAATAGTTTGAGAAAAAGTGCTAACCTCCAAAATAATATTGATTGAAGTAGGGAGGATAGAGTCAAGATTGGCGTTGATGCACATGTGGGCATGGACCATGCGGTCCATGCCCACATGTGCATCAACGCCAAGTTTTGTTGCAGGATCAAAGGTAATCAAATCTCCAATGTTTTGCATGATTCCTCTAAGGATATCCTCATGCCAAAACTGGATAGGGAGGCCAGGGAGGTATACCCATATGGGAGCAAAGTTGATATTTTGTGTGGTTAGATTGAAATCGATGCTCCATTTTCATAGGAAAAGTCCTCACCTTCCAAAAAATTAAGGTTCACCTATGAGAATTTGACTAGAATCACTAGAGTTATTGAGTTGAATGAGGAAAAAGACCTTGGGGAGAGCAACCAAATCCAATGATCCTAAGGAGTTCCAAGTGGATAGATCCCACCTGTATATTGATTCCATGTCAGGTCGTGACCCCAAGAATTTACCAACTAGAGAGTGGGAGTTTCGAGCAACCATAGAGGACATGAGCTTAGATGGGATTCTTAGAGATCCATCAAAAGGGTGCAAGTCAACCCTAGATTTAGGAGAACTAGGTTTTGAGAGAGAGGTGTTCTTCACTATATCCACAAAGAAAACAATCACTCTAGGAATACCTCCTCTCAATCCCTCCACTACCACTACCATCACTGAAGAAAATCTACTCTCTTCAGTAATCATTGAAGAATCTCTCCCTAGATCTGCTAGGGTGTTGACCACCAAATTATTTCCTCCATGATATATCAATTTTTCTGGCACCGCTGGGTCTATACTACTATATTTGGTCCTAGATCTTGATCCATTGAACTCATAGGGTCCCATCAGAGGGTTGGTAGGTCCACCTTCACTCTTCTTGATGGAGCCCAACATTGATCCACAGTAGAGTGATCCATATTCCACCAATGTGACAAGTCTTTTATCATTCAATTATCCACAAAATACTGCTGTGTTTTCCATCCAAACAACGGTATTTTCCATTGATCCATTTATACCTCCAAGATCTCTAGGTGGAAATAAAGGGTTTGCTTTTAGACTAGATCTACCATTGTCACCTTTGTTTGTGTAGTCTTTGCCAATATTATTGGCTTCACCCAAAATTACTACTATTTTCACCATTCGCTCCTCTGCATTAAGAGTGATCTAATCAGAGATTAAAAGTTCATTATAAATAAAAGTTCTATAAACAACATTTACATCTACAAAATAAAAATAGTATTGAATACAATCAACATAATAATATCATAGTTTACACGAAAAAGAAAAAGGTTTATACACAAAATATAATAACCAAAATAAAAACAATAGACAACCTTGAAATAAGATAAAAATTGATTGCTCCAATTGCAAAAGGTATATTTCTAAGAAGTGTTAAGTATATTGGAAATAAAAGGGCCAACTAGACAACAATTATAACATATAAAGATAGAAAGTATTAAATGCCACAAATTCAACATAAAACCTCTTTGATAAGTTTCAATCAACCAAACACTTGTTCTTGTCACAAATAAATAAAAAAGGCCTAAATATTAGTATATTTGGAAATTTTTGCATGAATTAGTCTCTAATATTTAGTGATTTAGATCAAAAAGCTAATATTTTGATCATAAAAATCTATTAGAGATTGACTTCACTTGCAAAGTAGAAACTTTTAATGTAGAAGGAACATGATAATAGGATACCTAAAATTCAACATCAAATATCAATTTGACCATTTAATAACTATTTAGAATTTGATATAATAGGGATAATATATAATTGTATGCCAAAATTTGTTTGCAATAATGGTAAGGTATTGTATCATAAGGATTATGTTCTATAATCACAAAGAGAAAATAAGCTATACATAATAAAATAATGACTTAGCATGTCTATAATATCCCACATTCATCCTAAATAACTAATTATAAAAATAAAATGTCATTAAGTTCAAAAGACAAATCCAAAAACCAAATAAAATTTAAATTCAATTCATTATTTGATAAGTATAGTGGTGTTTTCCAATAAGATTAATAATTTAGATATTAAATAGCAAATTGAGTTAGAAATTGAATTGAAAAACCTTTCATGTAAAATTTTATTCTATTCTAAAGTGGTTTTATCGTTGATAGTAATTCGCTCATTTGTTTTAAAATACCATTTATGCATTTGTCTTGGGAATACTTATTTCTAAGAAATTATCTATATTTTTCTCATGAAATTCTTCTTGTTGGGTTCAAACTCATGCTTTTCACACTTACTTATGTGTGTTATTCCTTTTAATTCACTCATTTTTTTAGTTTGGTGAAAATTTATTTCTTTTTGAATAGACTCCTTCACAATCATATAGATATTTACTCTATTATTTGTAAAAAAAAAAATTGATTGACTATTGTGATAGTGTTAGATGAATAAAATATGAGTATTTTCATTATAGACATGGCTACTAGGTACAAAAAGTCCATTCAAATGAAAATAAAAATGTTTTGAGGTTTACTTTTCTTTTTTGGGGGGAAGATTTGGTTCAATGTAGTAAAATATGTATATATGTACATATGTACTTGTAAACATAAGAACATATATAAAAATATACATATGCAAAAAAGTTCATATGAAAATATACTCATGTAAAATAAAGTTCATAACACAAAACACATGCATAAAATATGGTTTGGTTGAATAGGACTTATACCTCCCTTCATTTAGGTGTTCACCTCACAGTCTTGATGAAGTAATTTTCAATGATTTTTATTAATAATTTATTCTTCTTAGATTCCATGTAGTTATTTCTTCCATTTCATGATTTTAAATCTAGAATTACAATTTTGAGGTATTAAAATAATTGGGTCAAACTAGATTGAATTGAACTAGTTCAATTATCCCACGAAGTCTTATTTAGACCAAGCTTGGAGTAGGATCATCCAAACTTGGTAACCATACTTGAAGGGCAGAGAGGGTAACTCTAGAATAAAATTTTAATAATAAGGGTAACCACACTTGGAGAGATATGTACGTATGTATGCATATATGTATATGTATATTCTCCCCAAGCATAGGTGAAAGCAATTTTGTATTAGTCTTTTAGAGCTATCTTGATCTAATTGTATGTAGAAAAATTATCCATTAAAGATAAAATTTCACACCCAATAATAAATTCAATAACCATGTCAAGACTAGGGAGAGAGATATCATCCTTAGGTCAAGCTTTGTTCATATCTCAAAAAATGACATGTAATTTGATGCTTATAATTTGATTAGCTAGTGGGACCACATTTAAGATCTAATTAGAATAGCCAACTAGTTTGAAGAAATTATCATTGAGAATATTTTGAAGCTCTTATTATATTGGAAGTATTGCTTTAGGATGTATTTTTCATAGATTCTATTTGATAGCATTTGCTTTGGCTTTGAATATTAAATTGTAGACAATTAGAGAAGTATCTAAGCCTCGACTGTTAATGTATGTCAAAGCAAACATGTTAATATATTTAATCACTAGCTTAGTTTATTCTCTTCACTTTGTGAGGTTTAGACATTTATCTAACTTGAGGATATAAGGATCTTTATTTATCTCCACATTGATGTGAATGGTCTCTTCTATTAGAAGTCAAGATTCATATTCCAACTAAGGTGAGGCTAGTAGAACATCTATACCTTCTAGATATTTGTTATCAAGGTCTATAGTTTGAATATCTAGAGTAGGGTCTTGGGAAAAGTCTATATTGTCTATGTCAGGAAAAAATTCCTCAAAATAATGTTTATTAATAACAATATAATCAATATATTGTTATGATCTAGAAGTCATTAAAGAAATATTATTACCCTCCAAATCAGAAGAAGACTCATCTACCATAATTTTAGGATAAAATAGGGTTAAATAACTTACACCATGATGATAGAAGAAATCACTTGAAACTATTCCAAATACTATATGACTAGGACTAATGGAATCTTCCTCATCTTGATCTAAACTAGTCAAAGATATTGTCCTTGATATTGAAATTTTGTCACAATGCTCTATGGGAATAGTTTTGAGGGACTTGTAATCATCATTATCTAATAATAAATCATAGAGAGACTTAGTTTTATTAGGATTAAATCATATTCTAAACTATCCAAGACAATATTATGCTTCAAGGGGCTCCTTTATGCCTTGCTCAAGGTGATCAAATTTCTTTTTTGTTATAGCCAGTGTTGGCTAGGCTTTGCTTAGATACAATATAAATATTGAATAATAACAAGAGGAAAATCAATGTTGATGATGATATTACTTTCTTCTATCAATTTTCTCCTCTTAAGTAGTTCAAGACACAAAAAAATAACGAAGTCTCAATTATCTCTATTTTCCTCTTATTTCTAAGACTCTTTATGGAAGACCTGCTTAGGGTTCTAGGGGAAGGTAAAAAAATTGATATGGCAAACACATTAAAATAAGGAATGGGTTTAGAATACAAGTATAGGCTATGGATAGACTCTAATATTCAGCTAGAAATACTTTAACTCATGGACTTCACCAAATTAGTATCACATTGGTATTGGATAGATTCATTTAGATGGAATATGATACTATGCCACTTGGGATTTCTTTTTCAAGATTGAGGATAGTGAATTGGTATTGAGTTTGGTGTGGATACATATTAGAAAATTTTATGTGAACTTAAATTAATTTATAAAGTTCAAAGGGTTCAAGGTCGACTAGGAAACTACATATATAATCTTTGTATTCATATTTGAGATATTAATGTAGGTTAGATAGAATTGCTTGTATTTCATGGATCCAAGGCCTATCTAAAAGAGCATTATTAAACCAATACATTTTGCAAGGTTTTTCAAAATCATGATGTGAATTATAAATCATTATAATATATATATATATATATATATATATATATATATATATATATATATATATATATATATATATATATATATATATATATATATGTATCGCACAAATTTTACTCATATAAAGTTGAGTTGCATCCTTAGATTTAAATTTGTTTCTCATTGGTGAGAAGTGTGCAACCTTAGTTAAATTATCTACAACCACAAAAATATAATCATATATTTTTTGAGTTAAAGGGGAACCCCAAAATAGAATTTATAAATACCACATTCCATTTCCATTATGGAATTTCATGTGGAAATAATAATCCTACAATATGTTGATGTTATACCTTTACACATTGGCACTTTAAGAATATTTCCATTAACACTACTACATCTCTCTTTATCCCAAGTTAAAACATATAATTTTTCAAATTAGAGTACATATTTGGCACTCCTATATGGAATACATATGGTGCTTTATGGTATTTATACAATATAAGAGCTCTGAATTCACATTTCATTATTAAATATAAGTCCCCTAAAATATAAGTGTTTTTTAATCATCAAAGGAATGCCTTGCATGCTTATCCTTACTTAGATTGCTAGAAATATTATTGTCTAACTTCAATATACCATCAATCTCAATGAATATTATTTTTGATTTTATTTTTAAGGTTAAAAATACCAGTATTATTGCACAAAAATGTCTCCTCCTACTTAAGGCATCAACAACCTTATTCTGACTACCCTTGATATAGGATATGCAAAATTTATTTTTGTGGAGGAATTTCATCCATTATATTATTAAGAATTTAGATTTGACTAAATGAAATTAAACCTTAAACTTTGGTTATATTACTTGAGTTCAAGTATTTTCCCAAGCAACTAATGCCTTCACATTATCAAAGTATTGACAATCACAAGAACTCAAGGTTATGTGTAGGGTAGTTTAGTTCATAATTGTTAATTTTACATAACTCATAGCCAATTACACAACTATTCTACAACTAGAGATTCCCTAGCCTTTGGTTCTATAAACACTACAAGTAGTTATGTGTCATCTCTTTTTAGAAGATATTTAGTATCAAGTCTTAGGTTGTAATACCTAGGTCATAAATTGAATAGATTTATCTCAAATAAAGTGTGTAACCTATAGACATGATGTTTATCCTTTGGGTGACAAACCTATTGAACTAGGAAATTATCTTAAAATTTTAATTATGATTCGTACCCAAATTATAGTTTCAAAAAAGTTGGAAGGGATTTACAATGACATCTCCTAACCTCTATATTTATATCAGCTCCCCACTATCCTTGTATAAAACTCCTAGAATAACCTACACTAACTTTCATTAAAAGTAACATATAGAAATAAAAATGCATGAGTTAATGGGTGTAAGTGATTCAAAGAAAATACAGGTTTAAACCATGGCGAGGAAACTGTGTGATCAATTAACATATGAGAATTCGAATAATATCAATGTCCACCTGTTCATTGGATTATAAAATTCATATGTGAATGACAAGAAGGGCTAAAAAGGTTATGCCACAAATATCATATACTTAGCAAACTAGGAGAGTTATGCAACTAAAGGACTTACCAATTTATTTTAATCTTATGATGTCAAAGCATAATATGGGTTTCATAGAGTTTATCTCTAAATTTTCATGGCAAAAATATGAATACAATGGATCCCTAGGATCCTATTTATAGTAAAATTTTACCCCTAAGTTACTTGGGATAAGAAACAATTACACGTATTTAAAGTAAATATTTGGGTGCATCTTTAGCAAAATGATGCACCACCAAATTTTGTATGCCTCTAATAGGCTTAGAAGAATTAAAAAAAAATGTAGTGCACCATTACATATAAAAATATCACTTTCCAAATAAATTTCCTTAGATTCCATGTTTTCAAATTTACCTCTTTATGACCTTCCAAGTGATTTGCTCTATATAGCAAGTAAATCACTTGCTTTTGCAAATGAATAACTAGTTATTCCTAAGAAAATTGCTCCCTAAATCCAATCAACCCTTTTTTATAGCAGATCACTCCTTGGGTCTAATCAACCTCTTTTACAAGCAAATCAATATTTATACTAGACTTAAAGTTTGGGAGGTTCTATGAGGTATTTGTTGTTTGATTTCTATGCTATATTTTCCTTCAGAATTTGTGAATCCCATGGTAGTGCTAAGGTACTAAAATTTTGGTGAATTTAATGGGCACCAAGCTTGATTGACATGATAACCTAGATTTTACCTTTATTATTGGATATGAAGTCCATAAATTTGGGACATCCAAAGAAAAATTGTCTCAATGTTGGTTCTCTTCATCTATTTTTTGAGGTAGCACTCCAAGAAATTTTTACCCCTCTTCATCACTTGACAAATAGATTGAGAAAATCCCTTATAATTCTCTTATTAGGTATTCAAAAGGGTTTTCTAACAATTCCTCTTTTTCCAAATAGCTCTTGCAACTTGGCATATATCAGTTTCAATTCTTGTAGGTTTCAACTACATCTATTATTTTGAAATAACTCTTTTCTTCTTCAAACATAGCATCAATAATGTCATCATCTAGGATATGCATTGTGGATCAAGTAAATCAAGCATTCTTATAGCAATTATTCCCTAAATTTTCTTTGATCTTTAACAATTCTAGGTTGTCTTTACAAATTTGAAGGTTCCTCTACACATCCATGATCTTACTTAATTTTTTGGCTATGCCCTTTCAATCCATCCCAAGTTTTTGTGCTTGTGATGCTATCATGGCTAAGATAAGTTTAAGGACCTCATGGTACTCACTCTTACAAATATTAGTTTTTCTATTTTCTCAATTGTTTCTACTTTCGACTTACTCAATTTTTTTTGCTGCCTTTTATAGGATCTATTATACAAAGGAGGTAAACCGAAAGTCCTCATAAACATTATTTACCTTTCCCTTGAGTTTTTCCCAAAGGGACTTGACTCATTTAATATCTTGTGTTGCCTTGCGTTCTATAGTTATTTTCATGTATCTCAAGATTGTCAACTTCATAATCTATTGATACTTTGCTTTAAAGGAGGACAAATGATCTAGGTAGGTAACCTTTTTTATGGCATGGCTTTATGTTCCAAAATGTCAAAAAATCATTTTTTATCCTAACCACACTATTAGGGGCATAACTTTGTGTTTGGGTCTATGTTTTAATCCGTTCAAAATGTGTTGGAAATCTTACAAGAGAATCTATAACTTTCAATAGAAAATCCATACCTATGGCTCAACTACAAGGAAAACATATTTTTGAGGCCCTAAATAATGTAAAACAAAATAGTTACTAAAAATAGTAATTTTTATTTTTAGATTTTGATAAAAAAAATGCATATGTTGACACATCAGTAGAAGACAAAACACAAAAGAAAAAGTTACATGTATATAATTTTCATGTAATATGCACTTTGTAACTCATGGAATATGAGTCATCATATTTCCATATGGGTGACATTCTAACTCGCAATAGTTGAATCACCATATTTCATAAAGGTGACCTTTTATATTTAGTATGGTGGATTTCCAATACACCAATTTTTGTATAAAGAGAGATGCATCCTTGATAAATTATGAGTAATGATGCAATGGTATAGCCTCACATCTATTATTATAGATTTCTTGTATTGTTCTTTATTTTTTAGCAATAAAATCATTCTACCATTTTTCTTATATACTCTTGTGTTTTAGTTTATTATACTCTATTATTTTTTAATTACATTCTTTCTTGATTTTCCTTAACTTAAAATTTCGAGTTTCAAATTAGTGGTATGAATGATTTATCTTTTGAGAGTATGTCCATGAACATGAGATAAAGATATAAAAATTTTGGGTGTTATAAGTGAGATCCTATGATTGTCTCCCTTTTTTTCCAAATAGTCTTAGGCAAGAAATGAAATGGACAACATCAAGATAGTCAATCCTTTCAAGGAGATATTGTATGAATCCTTTGTGAAAGAAGAATGAGATGATAGAACAATCTGTTCAAATTCCTCAATGACTCCCTATTATAAGTTTTTTAACATCCTCCTTAGCCTCTCACTACCCTAGCACCATTTAGTGCTCCCAAAATTTTTAAGATGTAGGTGAATCTTGATATTCCTACATTTAAAGAAAATTTTTAATGCAGTTGCCTTAGAAAATTGGATGTATCCATATTTTCATACTTCTCTTTAAACAAATTTAATTACACCGATAAAATCACTTTTACACTCTTAAAAGGTTCATTACCTATCTAAAATTCATGGAAAGCATATTGTAACAGTGTTATAGAAGAGAATAAAAATGAAGTAGCATTCGTATGGGATATGTTGGGGGCCAAAAATTACCCCTACACTCTAGGAAATGTGACCCCCCATAGATGTGATGCCCTCCCACCAACTGAGTGTTTTTGGTGCCCTATGCCTTGCTTGGGGTGCTAGTCTTGGGATGTCTAGGTAGCATGGGATGTGGATCCTTTATACAACCTTCAATATTTTTTACCAAGACTGACTCCTTTATTGGATGCAATAATGCACTTCCTCCTAAGATAGCATGTTCTACCAAGAGTCTTTCCAAAGAAAAATAAAAAAGAGAAAATATAGTAAAATAATTAAATGAGATGACAAAAAGCAAGAAAATACTACCTAATATGACTAGCCTAAGCTAGGGTGTTGATGTACCAAAATATTGCAATCCCCATTCTACAATCCTGTAGGATTAGAAAACACATGAAATAAACATAATTGTGAATTTGAACTTGATCCCAATCACATGTAACTATAATTAAATGATCTCATATGAAGACTAGGATAAAAATCCTATGATAGTCATAGCCCCCCACAAAGAGATATACAAACACTCAGACCAAGACAAAAATGTTGGTGTAGTCATAGTTCATTGTATTTGTATTAAAGTGCATTACATTTACATATAATTAAAAGAGGCTTAATGTCCTATACATGCAATTGGTATAAGGCTTGAGTCCAAACTAAAAAACAAAATGGAAAGAGGAGAAATACTACTCAAGGTCATATTCTAGACACAATAATAATTCAACCTCCTTTATAATGATAAAAATACCCTTATTTAGAGACAATAATTGGGGATTTTTCCCTCTTCAAAGTTTAAATTTTTCTTTTCAAAAATCTTATGTAGGTACTTATGCATTGATGGTGCATAATCCTAAGGTTTCTAGACCTGGGGCCATTTGAGATGAAATCTTGTTGTCCATGCTAGAAATATATGATTATTAGATGTAGAAATCATTAGTCATTAATGTTAATCAATTTTGTAGCTGCTCTTCGATAGGCTTCATAATGGATCATTTTATGTTGTACTTCCTTGTAGAGGGAGGATAATATATCCTAGAATATTGAACACCTTAGCACAATGCACAGGGTCTAGGATTATGGCCTTGAATGGGGGGTGTGGGGGACCAACAACCCTCCACATGGGGGTTTGGAGGTGGGAGCCCCTAAATCAAAATTTTCTCCCCTACATGTTTGAAGCATATATGAAGTGGTCTAACTAGAATTCAATAACCACCATTTTGCACATTCCTTGGTCTAGTTGGTGCCCTTCATGGTGATATTTTACTCTTTTCTTCATCTAAATTTCTGGTTGTTACCATTTTTATTAAATATTATCAAGCATTTGATTTGATCGGGCATCCCTAGGTTGTACCTTTATTTTTGTTCAATTGTTCAACATGTTGTAGTGCTTTGGGATCTTACAAAAATTTTAGTCTTGTCTTCTTGTTGTTAGCTCAACCTTGAGGGTCCGATAACCAAGACTTTTGCACTCATCTTTATTTGCACTATCTTTTGGATTTTAATTCATCTAATATTACCTTGGATTTTGTCCAGACCCTATATGGATTGCTCCTTTTCTAAAACCAACCTTCAAAATTGGCCAAGAAACCTCATGCCTCCCAAGTGTAGTGAGAATTCATTACAATTTAGCGACTCATGGGGGATCCTCAACTCGATGAGGAAAAGGAACATAAAGAAGTCATTTCCTTATATATTGGATACATAATAAAATTTTAGGAAATTTTTTCCTCTTATAATTCTTGGTTTCTCACAAAATTGGGAATTCCTCCATGATGGACAAGGTTTACGTCTTGAATGCTTTTGAAAGGTACAAGGAGCTATGGCTGCATTTATTATGATAATCCTTCTTTCTATCACAATTTTGCCCCTGTTATTGTCTTATCTTTAGCTTGATTTCTAATATCACATAAATTCTCCTTATGCAAGATATCTAGACCTTTACCTTGTATAGTTACATGTAAAATATAAGGGTCTATAGAGTCCTTCTTTCATGTACAACCAAGGTGACCTATTATTGAACTACGAAGGTTCTAAAATTTGTAAAATTTTGGTCATTATTCTTGCAAGTTGTTAGCTTTCCAAAATGATGAAAATTGATTTTTTGGTGACCTTGAGTCCCTTATTTCTCTTCCATTATTCTTGAGTTTTACCTTTTGGTTGTGGTTGATGAAATAGTGGTTGTGAACACAACAAATGTAGGAGAATAATTTGGTTTTAAAACCCAACCATTGGGATGATGGATGAGTTATCAAATACCTTTAAAGGAGGGGTCTCGTTAAAGATAGAAGCCTCAATAATTTTTTGGTGCTAGCTAATAGGTCTCTCCCTTTGAAGATACCAAGGTTAGTTGACACTAAAAATACTATGGGCCTCCTCTTTTCTATTTCACGAGTCAACTTACCCTTGTAGAACAAGTATATTTAGGATATTTCTTTGGAAGCCTTCCATTATTGGAATATTTAAAATTTTTATGGAATCAAATACTATGAATATTGAAGGGGATTCTAATCCTCTCATCTTGATTTTCCCAAAATTCCCTTTCTTTAGCTATATGGACTAACATATTAAGAGGAAAATTTTTCTAGAAGGGTCGCTCTATTTAGGAACATATGGGATGCCAAGAGAAGGTCATACCTATATATAAAATTCCTAATTTAGACAATTTGTTATCATTTTCCACTCTAGTATCATTTGGTAAATATTTGTGGTGATCTTTGATGTGACTAAATCAGCAATAGTACATATCTTCAAACACTCCTAGTTGTTTTCTTGATGTAGTAGCTGGTATAATCCATGCAACCTTCTTCCATATGAACTCTTTAGCACACTTGATATTTTATTCATACATCTACCTTGATAAATTTTCCCATCCTATATACCACCACTTAGCTCAACCAATGCCTTATTGACCTAGCATTATTATCTTTAGACATGTTGATTATTTACATTATGATACATAAATTTTCTTATCTTTTTTATGTGCCAGATGTATCACATGTAATTTTCTCATCAAAGTATGTAGTGTTTGGACCAAAGTGACCCAAAATTTCACTTCTCCCTCATGTTTAATTTTTTAAACACGTGACTTATTGCTTTCCAATGTCCCTTGTTGGTTGGATATGTCAAAGAATGAGTTCCCAAGATCAAGTTGGGTATTGCATTGGGACTCAATATGGGTAGCTCATTTGCCTCCTTTGGCCACATCAGCATTTCTCCTAAGTAACCCAAAGGGTTCCCAACCATCCTAGGTCCACCTTCACCCATGTACATGCCATGCTTCATTGTGTAAGATTTAACTAGTAACATGAAATACAAACTAGTAAAATCTAAGCTCAGGATATGAAAACCTAAGAACTAATCACATTAGCTTATTTGCATGAAAGGAAATGAGCAATGAAGCAAAATATACTCAATATGAGCAAGAGCACCCCCTCAATATAATCCTTAACATCTATGTATGAGTACAATGGGAAAAGCATTTATATAGGAAATGCTTTCCAAGAATGCAAGTGCAAAAGCAAATGTGGGACTAAAGCTTAGCCCACTACAAGACAAAATAGCAAGCTCCAAAGAGCATATTTAGGCCTAGAGGTAGCTAAATATTTTATAATGAATCAAATGAATCCCAAATTATGTAGAAAGATACAATAAAGCTTCTATATAGGTACATAACAAGCACAAGTAACATACTAAGTGCAAAAAGTAGAAAATATGCACCAATAGGTTGTCGCCCAATTTTTTTTCTATGGTATCATTTGGGTTGGTCAGTTGGTCTACTTCCTCTTTTGGTATGATCACTATATTCGACCAAAACATGAATACTTACTTGAAGTAGATATGAGCAATAAATTCTTCTATGGATAAGTTATATCGAGGATCTAGTTCTTTCCAATTGGCACCTTACATCAAAGTGGTCCTTTTACTAGGAGACATGGATTATTTCCATGGAGGAATTGATGAGGGTATTTCTTTTTGGTTTCAATTGTGGGTTTGAGTGTCTTCTAGTATGACCTAGTTCTCTTTTGTAGTCATTTCTCTCTTGAATCCATCCATAAGAAAAATAGCTAGTTGGCCCCAATTGGTGTTAGAATAGATGGGAAGAAATTCAAAGACTTAATGGGACTTTTCTTGGAGTGAAGCTACCAAAAACTTGAGAGCCACATCCTACTCTATGACTTTATGTATTTGGTATATGAAGACCATTTCCCATAAGTTCTCCAATAGGGTTGTTCAACCTTTATCAGTGTATTATGGTAGGGTTTCTAGTGTTGATGTTGGTAGCTTACGCCATATGACTGGTGGTTGTAGGGGTTTTAGTAGGCTTATATAACTCTAGATAAGGGATACTTTGGGTGATAGAGTGGTCATGTTAGGTTTTTATATTCTTATTCTTCATAGGGATGAAATGTACTAAGAGAATTTATGATGAGCCTATACTTCATACCTTTGGATCCTTTGGTTATAGCAAATATGCCTAGTGCATCTTGTGCTCAAAAAGTCAATAGGTTAGGACCTTCAGATGAATTCCAATTTGAGTCCTTCTCAATGACTTTTAGATTTTATTTTTGAGCAGAGTCACTAGGTGGGGTGTTATCACTTTATGAGGTGGAGGTTCCCACAGTAACCTCAAACCATAATGGATTTTTTTTTTAGGATCTTCTTTTGCAATAGAGTCGCTAGGTGAATTTTTTGGTGGTTCAACAAGTAAAGGATCGAGGCTTTCACTAGAATATCAATCTAATTTATGATCAAGGGATGGATTTTGTAATTTAGGTCCCCACTAGGTGTGTCATTTTGAACTATTAGGGGTTAAAAATAACCCCTATACCCTAGGTGTCATGACCCCCATAGATATAGTGTACTCCCATTGAGTAGGTATATCCAATACCCTATGCCTCACTTGGGATTCTAGTCTTGGGAAGTTCAAGGAGTTTGCGATGCAACTCCTTTGGATGACCTCTTGGATTTTTTACCAAGGTCAAATCCTTGTGTGGATGCAGTCTTTGACACACTTCCTCCTAAGCTAGCCTATTATACTAGGTGTCCTTCTAGGAAAAATGGAAAGAGAGAAAATGAAGTAAAATAACTAAAATAAAATGATAAAAAGTAGGGAAATATCATCTAACCTAACTAGCCTAAGCTACAGGTGGAAATGCACCAAAATATGATAATCCCTATTCTATATTCTAGTGGGATAAGTGAACACATGAACCAAACATGACAACAAAATTGAATATGGTCCCAATAACATTTAACTACAAATTGAATGATCTCCTATTAAGACCAACACAAAAATACTATGATAGTCATAGCCCTCCATAAAGAGATATACAAACACTCAAACTAGGACAAAAATGCTAGTGTAGTCATAGCTCCTTGTATTTATATTAAAGTTCATTACATTTACATATAATTGAAAGAAGCTCAACAATGTATACATGCAACTGGCCTAAGGCTTGAGTCTAGAATCAAAAATAGAATTGAGAAAAAGGGAGAACTGTTCAAGGTCAAGTGCTAGATGTGAAAAAAACTCAAACTTCTTTATAATCATGAAAATAGCCTTATTTATAACAATAATTGAGGACTTTTCCCTTTATAAAATTTGAATTTCTCATTTCAAAAGTCCTACAAAGGTTCTTTTATATTGATGGTGCATAATCTTGAGGTTTATAGACTTGGGGCCACTTGAGATGAAATCTCATTGCCCATGCTAGAAATATGTGATAATTAAATGCAAAGATCACTGGTCATTAATGCTAATCAAGTCTATAGCTTCTCCTTGATATACTTCATAATGACACCTTTAATATTGTACTTCCTTTTGAGGGATGATGATATATCCTAAAGTACTAAAGACCTTAGCATAATTCATAGGGTTTGGGTTATAGCCTCAGCTGGGGGGTTTGGAGGGCCAACAACCCTCCACATGGGGGTTTGGGGTGGAAGCACCCAAAGCAAAAATTGATACCCTACAATTTTTAAGCATATATGGAGGTGGTCTGACTAAAATTTAGTAACCATTTTTTTGCATATTCTTTATTTTGGTTGGCATCCCTCATGGTAATATTTAACTCTTGCCTTTTCCTGGTATTCCAGTTGTTGCTATTTTCCTTGAATATTATTGGACATTTGATTCAGTTGGGGATCTATAGGTTGTACCTTTATTTTGGTTCAACTATTCAACATGTTATGTGCTTTGGGATCTTATTAGAATTTTGGTCTTATCTTATTTTTGTTGGCTCAACCTTGAGGGTTCAATAACCAAGACTTTTACACTCATCTTTATTTGCACTCTCTTTCAAGTGTTCATTTCATCCATTATTACCTTGAATTTTTACCATACCCTAGATGGCTTGCTCCTTTGCCAAAACCAACCTTCAAAACTGGCCAAGAGGCATCACTCCTCCCAACTGTAGTGATAATTCACTATACGATAATTTCATAGATGCTATCAAGGAAGAATATTACATGGGAGACTATGAAGGTCAATATATGCAATGGCAATAATTGTGTCAAGGTAAACACCATTTTTTTAAGATCATACTGATGCTTTCCACTCTTTGGTATTAAATCTAGGTATTCACAATATTGAAAGACATCAAATCCTAAAGTACCATAGTGGGTTGCAATTCTACATTCAATAGGATATGGATCTCATAAATTCTAAGATAAAATTATATCAAATTGAATCAATAGCACAAAAACAAAAACAAAAAAAAAATGAGAAGAAGCAAATAACAAAAACTAGAACACTAAGTACCAACCAAAGAAAGGCAATAATGACTCTTGTAATAATCAAGATTTAAGAGGTCAACCAAAAAATCAAAATTGAAAATAGAAAAAATATCCCCAAGAAAAGGATCCTTAAAAGGCCAAGAGTAAAAAATGGTGTGATTTTCACAATATTAGTAGACATTTGAGGGAGGGGTATTGAGTAATTCAATCATTGTTTGTTGTGTCACAACCCTCTATATCCACTACACCATGACTTACACATCCTAGGTTGAGCATAGAGAGAAGTGAATTATGGAAGGTGAGCCAAATATGACCATTGCAATTACACATGCTACAATAGAGGAGTCACAAGAGGAACAATTTCTATTTCATTCTTAAGTGTGGGTCAAGGGTAAACCATTATATTTTCATTGTTAATAGTGGGAGTCAAAATAATTTGATTTTTGTGTAGATGGTGAAGCATTTAATTTTTCCTATTACACCACACCCATAATTATATAATGTTAGATGATTACAATATGGGAGATACATTTATGTCACTCAATAATGTCTCCTCTCTTATGCCACAAAACCCTTCAAAGATAATATTTTATGTGTTATTGTACCCTTGGATGTTTGTGACTTGATTTTTAGCCAACTGTTTATTTGATTTTTGTGCAGATGGTGTATATTATTCTAGGTCCCAAAGTGTCATCATAACTATAATAGGTTAATGCTATAATATACCAAAGGTGTCTCCTCTTACCTTTGTTTCCTTAATTAGAGTTAAGTAATGCATAAACATATTATCTAGAACATGAAAATTCATTTAGTTGATGATCAAACCACAAAATAGGAGGACTATCACTACAATTGTAGGACCTACACAATAGAAGTATATGGATTATATCGTAATGAAATATGATTACTTGTTCAAGTCATAAATTGGGATTCCACTTCATTGTAAGGTAAAGCACTCTATTGATTTAGTTCCTAATTCTCCTTTGCCTAATATTATTTTTTTATCATAGATCAATTTTTAAAAGTGATGAAATAAAGAGATAAATCTAAGAATTGATTCAAAAGAGGTATATTAAACCAAGTGCTTCACCATGTGGTAGTCCAATTGTCTTGGTTCCAATAGAAAAATGGAACATGAAGACTCTGTATTGACTATAAATATTTGGCTAAAATCACTATGAAGAACCATTATCCACTCCCTTGGATAAATGACTTGTTGGACTAGCTCCATGGTGGAAACTTCTTCACCCAAACTAATCTTAAATCCAACTATCATAAAAAACCCACACAACCCACAAATATACAAAATACTGCATTAAAATCCAAGGGTAGTTTATTTGAGTGGCTAGTTATACCTTTTGGCTTGACTAATGCACCTACCATATTCATGAGGATGAAGGATGATATCCTATATTCCTATACTAGTTAATTTATGGTTTGGAGAGTTTTATAAACCTATTCTAGAAATATAATGCAAAGAAAATTATAAAAGATAAGAAAAAATAACATACATTCACATTGAACACAAATACTTATCCTAGAAAATCTTGACTAAGAAAACTAGCAAAAATTCATAATTGTGCCTCTTTTTCCAAATAAATTTCTTTTAAAAAAAGTAGTTTACAATATATAGATGTTCCATAGCATATAATAACCCTAGAATTCCAAATGCTATTAAAATACAATAGGTATAAAACCATGGGCTAAAACCACCCATTCCCAATAATTAAGGAGCCAACCCCAAAAATTGAGCCCAAAAATACAACCCATCCAACATGGTTGTCTACCTGGATAACATTCTTATCTATAGTAATACATGCGAGGAACATATACAATATGTTTGATACATACTTCAAAATTTTCAGACATAAAAGCTATATGCTAATTTGGAGAAGTGCTCATTTAACATGACAAAGATTTAGTACTTTGGGTACATTGTTGAAAAAGAGGGATCCTGTTGATCTTGTGAAGATTAAAGGCCTACTCTAAAATATCTAATAGAGATTTATATTTTTTTGGGTCTTACCAATTTATATTGAAGATTTATATTTTTTTCTCATAAATTACTTGGCCACTATATTAAGTGACTAAAGGAAGTGTCAAATCCAAGTTCTATTTGGGAGATACACAATAGAGGGAATTTGAGAGGTTGAAGGATCAGTTTTGTTCAACTTCCACACCTTTCCTATCAAATGTCCATAAAATTTTTGAGGTAATGACATACATTAGAGTATGGCATTAGGAGCTATTCTCACATAACATGGACATCTTATTACCTCTCACAGTGAAACATTAAAAAAAATAAAAAAAACCTTGTATATGATAAAGAGTTGTATGCCAGTGTATAAGCAAGTAAATAATGGAAGCACTACGTCTTGGGTA
Organism: Wollemia nobilis; assembly: GCA_028583015.1. NCBI lineage: Eukaryota > Viridiplantae > Streptophyta > Pinopsida > Araucariales > Araucariaceae > Wollemia > Wollemia nobilis. The sequence goes on from JAQPPZ010002550.1 coordinate 15,474,594, forward strand.
AGAAAACCACCAAAATAAGCTAAGGAATGAAATCCATATAAATTAGCACACATATCTATGAAGTTTTATTTTATCATAAAGCATAATAAAGGGAGTACCAATTCATCAACAAATTATTTTAGTTTATATCTAATCAAAGCACTCACTATCATTCTCAATTCCTATGGGCATGATACTTTCAATTTTTTCATCTTGTATGAAGTAGATTTTGATTTCCAAATACATATTAATATTTTTGTGTGGGTAATCATATTTTTTATTTGTATTTGTAAGATAATTTCCTCTAACACATGGAACATATTTGTGTACCAACTAGTGAACACTCAAGGATTATTTGATAATTCATACTTTAGCAAAGTAGCAGGTACTTTGATATGGAAAAAGCATTGGTAATACTTCAATAATACTTCTATTGACTGAATATTAGGAATGGTTTCAAGAGGTACTTCAAGTCACATACATCCTATGTTGTTTCCAAACCAACATGAGATATAGACTATATACACCATTTTCAATGCTATCCAAGCCTTATAAATCTATCTTTATGGATTTTCTCTTAGGTTTTCCCACACCTAAGCATGGTAATAATTGTGTTTTTATAGTAGTTATTTTTTTATAAATGGCTATGATGATTCCTTGTAAGAAATTCATTTTATATGAGGATATTTCTAAGCTTTATTTTAGTCATGTGTGGCTCAAATTTGGCTTGCCAAAGTCCATTGTATTTAACAAGGATAATAGATTTCTACATATTTTTTAGTACACCCTAAGGATAATTATGGACAACAAGTTGACCATGTCCATAGTATTCCATCCTTAAATTGATGTCCAGATAGAAGGTGTGAATTAACTGATTGTACATCTTCTTTGACTGTACATCTTCTTTGACTGTACAATTCTAAGTATCCATGCACATGGAATGAGAGCCTTCCCTACATTCAACATAGGTATAATAAAACTCTATATAGCTCTACCAAAAACAACCCATTTCATGTGGTTTTCAAGTTTCAATCCTTGGCACCTATTGATGTAGCTCTCCCTATGGAACCCATGGAATAATCACCTCATAACAAAAAAAAAATATAAAAGACAATATAGTTTGTGGAATAGATCTAGCACATCTAGTAAGAGATCCATGAACTCTTAGAAAATACAAATTAAAAATAGAAGCAATAACATGACTAGAATCGAGTCCCACATTAATTCGAGGTTGGAGATAAGGCTTGGTTACATATTCAGAAAGAAAGACTTGTAGGATCCCATAGAAAAATTATACCTCTTTGGTAATGACCATACACCATCACCAAGAAGATGGGAGAAAATCCTTTGAATTGAATCTTACATATTATCTTGGTTTGCATCCAATATTTACTATTGAAATTTTTAGGCCCTATCATCCATCTCTGGTGGACACTTCTATAGTAGTTTTGAGTACTAAAAATGTACACTCACACTTGCACCCATATATAGCATCAACATGGGAATTTTCCTCTCATGTGGGACTGCCTAAGAGGAAAATACCTCCAGAGAGAGCTAGCTCTCAAAACCTACAAAGGGAAAAGGGAAAAAGGAAAACAAAAACAACAAGACAAACAAGGAAGACAAAAGGAAAATGAGGTGATACACCAAGAGGAAATGATTGATTGATCCACCTAAAACTTTGTAAGAGATACAATACAACACACACAAAACATAAAATAGATCTTGAAACAACTACAAGAGGTATGGTGAGGTGAAACAAGGGCCAAAGCCACATGCAATTCAACCCTAATCTAAAAATACATAGATACAATTGAAATGGTATTTGTATTAATTATACAATGTTACAAAGGCCAAAAAGTGATAGAAATGAATCAAAACTAAGAAATACTTGGAAAATATATTTTATAGACAAGAGCTTTTTCTTGGGTCTTCTATTTTCTACAAGGATTAATTATTACAACAAGACTTTGCATATTTTGCCTCCCTACTTTCCAAATTTGCAAGACTTTTACATATTAGAGAACCTAGATAGCTAACAAAAGGAAGAGATTTAAACAATTTTTTAATAAAAACCATGTGGTATTTTTACTAAAAATAGTCTCCATGGCATAGCTTTTGCTATACTATTTCCAACGAGCATAGAAAGACAAAAAATGGAGCCACAGTTGAAAAGTTATTCCCTCCAAAAGGTGTGCTACTTTTGGAGAAAATTCTGCCCTCTTTACCCTTTGTGAATTTGCACAGGGATTTGGTATAGCTGTACAACTCCATGATGGAAGGAAGAATGTAGCACAAATTGGTCCACCACATACCACCAGATCTTCAATTGGTGCAACCATTAACAAATTTGAGGAGGCTCAAAACTCAATAATAAGTAGCAAAAAAATTGGACATTGAAGAACTCAATACATATAGTTTAGCACTAGTGGAGAGGATCAAATTGTTGATAAATATATTAGGACCACTATAAGGTATGCCACTCAGATGTACAAGGTGGTCAAAGTAGGACAACTTGGTCACTAAAGGAAATGACTCATAAAAATATTGGCAGTGCTTCAAAAGTACTTCTATTGGCCAAATATGGGGAACTATGTTGAGAGGTTTATCAATTCATGTACCTCCTACATTGTTTAAAAACCACGCAATAAGAAGCATAGAATGTATACACTATTAACAGTGCCATCCAAGCCTTGGGAATATATATTCATGGATTTTATCTCAGGTTTTCCCATATCTAGGCATGGTAATGATTGTATTTTATAGTAGTTGATTTTTTAAATAGGCTATAATGATTACTTGTAAGAAATTTATTTTAGTTGAGAATATTTCTAAGCTTTATTTTAGTCATATATGGCTCAAATTTAGCTTTCCAAAGTCCACTGTATCTAACAAAGATAATATATTTATGATTATTTTTTATCCATCATATGGATCATGATGGACACCAAGTTGACCATGTCCATAGCCTTCCATCCTTAGACTAATAGCTATATAGAACTTGTAAATAAATTGATTGTACATCTTTGAATGTACAATTCTAAGCATCCGTACACATGGAATAATAGCCTCCCCTAAATTTATCATAGGCACAATCAAACTATTTATAGCTCTACCAAACACATCATATTTCATGTGGTTTATAGGTTCTAACCCTTGACACCCATTGATGTAGCTCTCCTTGTGTAACCCATGGAGTACTCACCTCATGGATAAAATAAGTAAAAAATGCAACATAGTTTGTGGAATAGATTTAACACATACAATAATAGGTCCATGGCTTCTTACAATTATAATAGAAGCAATGACATGATCAGTATTGGATCCCACTTTAATTGAAGGTTGGAGATAAGGTATGATTATGTGTTTAGAATGAGAGACTTGTAGGATCCCATAGAAAGATTATATCTCTTTGCTATGGACCATACACCATAATCAAGAAGGTGGATAAAATCCTTTGAATTGAATCTTCCATCTTGTCTTGGTTTGCATCTAATATTTAATGTTGAACTTCTTAGGCCCTCTCATCCACATCTATTGTACACTTTTGCAGTAGTAGAATAAATGGATATTCAAGAACTCAATCTAGATATTTTAGCACTAATGGAGAAGGATTTTATTTTTGACACATGGATTAGGACCACTATAATGCATCCCACTCAGATATACAAAGTGGTCAAGGTAGGATAATTTAGTCACCAAGGGGAATTACTCACAAAAATATTGGTAGTACTTCAAAAGTACTTATATTGGCTGAAGATGAGGATTTATGTTGAGAAGTATATCAAGTCATATAGCTCCTATATTTTTGCCAAACAAGTCAATTGAAAGCATAAACTATATACAAAATTGATAGTGTTATCCAAGACTTGACATTCTATCTTCATGGATTTTATCTTAGGTTTATCCACATCTAAGCATGGCAATGATTGTGTTTTTATAGTAGTTGATCATTTTTCAAAAATGGTTATTATCATTCCTTATAAGAAATTCCATCTTTATTTTACTTATTTTTGGCTCAAATTTGACTTTCCATAGTCCATTGTATCTGATAAGGATAATATAATTTTTAGTATTTTTTATTCCATCCTATGCAACATGATGGACACCAAGTTGACCATGTCCATAGCCTTCCATCCTTATATTGATATCCAAACAAAAGTGAATTAGTTGACTGAACATCTTCTTTGAATGTACAATTCCAAGCATTCATGGACGTGGGATAAGAGCCTCCCCTACATTCAACATAGGAAAAATAAAACTTTGTATACCTCTACCAAACATAGCCTATTTTATGTGGTTTTTGGGTTCTAACCCTTTACAACCACGGATGTATCTCTCCATATGTAACCCATGAAGTACTCACCTCATGGAGAAAAAGGAGAAAAAGGTAGCATAGTTTGTGTAATAGATTAGCACATCCAACATTAGGTCCATTAAATATTAGAGAAGACTAATTAGAAATAGAAGCAATGAATGACCAACATTGGTTCCCACTTTAATTCAAGGTTGGAGATAAGGTATGGTTACATATTTAGAAAGAGAGACTTATAGGACCCCATAATAAGGTTAGACCTATTTTCTATTGACCATACACCATCACCAAGAAGGTGGAATAAAATTATTTGAATTAAATTTTCTAAACTATCTAGGTTTCCATTCAATCTTCAATGTTGAACATTGTAGGCCCTATCATCCACCTCTATTGAACACTTTTGTAATAGGAGAACAATTAGACATTGAAGAACTCAATCCAAATAGTTTAACACTAGTGGAGGAGGATCATATTGTTGACACATGGGCTAAAACCATTGGAAGGAAACCCACTCAAATGTACTAGTGGTAAAGGTAGGACACCTTGATCACCAAGGGGAATGACACAAAAAATTAGATAAAGAAATATTTTTTACACCTAATGTCATTGATGCAATGGGGACTATTATTTTTCAATGAAGATAAATTATCCAAGCATGTAATCTTTTGTGGCATGGCTTTTTTATTCAAAAAATCTATTGTTTATCCTAACTACATTTTCAGGGGCATATTGTTTTGCTCGGTACTCTCTTTTGATCTATTCAAAATACGTTAGAAAGCTTGTAGGAATATCTATAACTTTAGATAGAAAATCCATACCCATGCCTAGACCAACTACATGGGAAAAATACTCTAGAGACCCTTAAAAATGGAAAACAAAATGATAACTAAAAATAGTAATTTTCTATTTTTAAATTTTCATAGCCAAAATACATCTGTAGTTATGCTAACACATCAATAGAAGAAAAAACATAAAAGGATAAGTCACGTGTGTGTAATTGTTTTTTAATATGCATTTTGTAACTCATGGAAAGTGAATCACCATTTTCTATATGGGCTACCTAACTCATGAAATGTGAACCATCACATTTCCATATGAGTGACCTTCCATATTCAATACAATGGATTTCCAACACACAAATTTTTGTTTTAAGAGAGATGCACCCTTGATTGTCAAAAGGTATGAATAATAGATGCAATGTTATAGCCTCACATATTTTCTTGGATATTTCTTGCATTGTATTCAATTTTTTTAGCACTAGAATCATTATGCTATTTTGCATGTATACTCTTGTATTTTATCTTGTTATCCTATATTAATTATGAATTGCATTATTTTTAGATTTTAACTAAAAATTCTAAGTTTCAGATTAGTGTTACTAAAGCAATTTATCTTTTGATTGTATGACCACAAACAAGAGATCAAGATATCAAAATTTTGGGTGTTAGATGCAAGATCCCTCTAGTTACATACCTTGTCAATCAAAATGGTCTCAAGCAAGAAGTAGAAGGGACAACACTGATATAGTTGATCATTTCAAGGAGATGTTAAACAAATCTCTCATGAAATAGATGAATGAGATGATTGACTAATTTTCTCAAACTCTTAATGACTCCCTACTATAATTTTTTTTACCCTCTTCTATATAGAAAATGGACTCATATTATACTTTCAATTCACATAATATATTTAGATTTCATGAGAAGCCACTTAATTGTCAATATAGGACCCATAGACTTATAACATACTATGCACTACTTGTGCATCATAAGGGTGTATGTCCTATTACTATCCTATCATTGTGCTCCACTTTCAAGGGAGTTAGGTGTGATTGGATTTATTAGAGTTTACTACAGGAAAACATTCTACTATTGAGAACCATGTAGAAGGTAAATATTGTAGGTTTAATAACTTTTAAAACATAAATATGAGTGATAATGAAACTAACAATTACATGTTTAGTTACTCCTATAGACATAATCAAATAAATAAATGATAGCCACTTCTACAAAAAAACATACAAATAAAATGTTGCAGATAGTTACCTACAAGTAAGGGCTACAGAAGTTCTAGTTCACCTTGCACTTGTAGTGGGCCCTTTCTCCAAGGTGTGGATATATCTCTCTAGTAATGAGAAATATAGAATAAAATGCTCATAGTAAAATTATAACCAAACTACATGGATATAATATTTAATGCTAAAAATTGAATTAAACGTCTATATATAGCTTATAAAATGTAAATTTAGGATAATCTCAAATTACAACAATTTTCTTCCAACCAATTTCCTAGAAATTTCATGTATTTATAATAAAATATAATGCTAATATAAGCCTGACCATAGCCTATAAATTTCTAGCTAGCCTATTCTAAAACATCCTAATTTTCTAGTAACTATAACCAACTAGCAATCTACTGATGCAAAGAATAGGGTGAGAGATATTCCCAATAAATTGAATTCATTCTTATACGTGATGGAAATATCCTCCTTATTTGGATTCCTATGTACTTAGAATGATTATTTTTTTGGTTTCCCATAAATCATAGCCTTGTTGTTAGATCTAGATGCCCAAATACTATTTTAACTATTAATGGGTATGCTTTCCATAGAAGATGTTGATTCCATAGGTGGTTGAATTAAATAGTGAAAATATTGCAATAACTTCAGTCACAAATTCCTATTTCACTTCCTTAGCATCCATTTCAATGGCTTAGAGTGTCCATCAGGTTAATTTCAAGTTGTTTTCCTTTCTTGCACTAAATGAAAACAAGTTTCATTTTCTATGGAAATAATGAAAACATTAGAGATCAAGTCCAAATAGAGGGAATTGTATCCAAAACCATTAGATTAATATTATAATTACAATATGCATTCATTTAGAAGTATTTTTATAAGTATTGTAGGCATATACCGTAACAACCTCATAATCAAGCTACAAGAAAACACACAAAAAGAAAAGATTTTTATAAACTACGGAGAGGGATTCATAAACCCCTAACTGACCTTTAATTTATTTATTGTTAAAATAAATCCATAATATTTATCGAAAGGTTACATCTCATCAAATACCCTCACACAAGCCCATATGTGTAGGCATATTATGTGTTACCATAAATAAGTTTATCCATCTCATAATTCTTGATGAGCTAAACTTATCATCTTCAGTCAGTCGAAGGTATATGCCCATATCCATACCATACACAAGCTATTATGTGTAGGTATGCTACGCGTATTGCAAGTTAAGCTATCCATCTTGTCTCCATGACAAGTTATCTTAACTCATATTATATATTTCTATAAAATTAGTTACCAATCTCCCTAAGGTATCTTAATACCTTAGGTCACCTATGTTCACCCTAAGGGGTATCAATCCCTTAGGCCATCTTCTAGGTTCACCCTAGAACTTGTTTCTTAGGTTTGGTTTATTAGCAAGAAAACAAGAATAATTCTATATACTAAATCTAACAAAGAGCACAATTCAACAACATTCAAAGATACAAGGAAGGAAGCAAAATTTAAAAGAAGGTAAGAATTAATTGAAAGAGAAGCTAATACAAACCATAAAAAATTCATAACAATAAATTAAATATATAGTTCCCACCATTCCGCAATTTATTACATACATCCAAGTGTAGTAAAACCTTCATACTTTAAAGATTAAAGTAATACATCATATTCATTTAGGGATATCTCCCTACAATTCTAGTCTATTTGAGCATAAGTAAATAATTGCAAGTAGAGAACAAACTGGTGTAATGGTTCCAACTACCTCTTCGGTCCTCCTCTTTCCATCGATCATTTGAGGATAGTAGGGGATCAGGGCACTCATGGTTTAGGATAGGCATTCCTCTAAATGCATCTACTTTTTACTTGAAAAATTGTAACTATACAAATTCAATCAAAGTATCTAACCATCTACTGCATAGTTGATATCATAAAAATACCAATTTTTATTTTCACCTTCCATTACCCATGGAAAGTTTTTCAACCAACATAGCTATATTTGAGGTTCTACTTCAATTGATTCCTTTCAACCTTAATTCAATAAATTAAAGTCCCATACCTTTAATCTATAAAACAAGCTAGGTTTCTTTATTTCATAAATCAAAGTCCCATTACTTCAATTCATAAACAAACTAAATCATTCCTTTATTTCATAAATCAAAGTCCCATGCCTTTAATCTATAAAATAAACATCTCCTTTATTTAAATAATCAACAATATTTTATTTAATTATTCAATCAACCATAGTCTTTCATCTAAGAAGGTCAAATAGACTTTCATTTAGATATAAAGGAGCTAAGGTTTCATTTACATATATTAATCAAATATTTCCTTATTCAATTAACAAAGAACTAAAGTTTCTTTCCATAAATTAATCAAATATTAACTTATTCAATTAACAAAAGAACTAAAGTTCCATTTATTTAAATTAATCAAATATTAACTTATTCAAATAACAAAATGACTAAAGTTCCATTTCTTTAAATTAATCAAATATAAACTTATTCATTTAACCAAAGGAACTAAAGTTCCATTTGGTTAAATTAATCAAATATTAACTTATTCAATTAACAAAAGAACTAAAGTTTCTTTTCCATAAATTAACCAAATATTAACTTGTTCAATTAACAAAAAAACCTAAGTTTTTTTCCATAAATTAATCTAATATTAAATTATTCAATTAACAAAAGAACTAAAGTTCCATTTCTTTAAATTAATCAAATATAAAATTATTCAATTAACAAAAAGACCTAAGTTTCTTTCCATAAATTAATCAAATATTAACTTATTAAATTAAAAAAAGAACTAAAGTTCCATTTCTTTAAACTTATCAAATATTAACTTATTCAATTAAAAAATGACTAAAGTTCCATTTCTTTAAATTAATCAAATATTAACTTATTCAATTAACCAAAGGTATAGTAACAAACACTACAACAGCAAGGGTTCTGCCAAAGAAGACCAAGATGACAGCTAGGGTCTACAATCTGAGGTCATCCACTCGTGCTTCAAGCAATGCAAACTCTCAAGGGCACAAGTGACAACAAAACCAACACCACCTAGTTGCTAACACAAGGGATACAAGGGGTCAAAAACCACAACATAGGTCTCATATCAATGCAGTTCAAAACCTATCTTCATAGGGTGAAAATGGAGCTTTAACAATGTAGATGAGGTATCTAATAGTATCTAAATCATACAACATCATGGCACTGATCGAACTGGTTAGAGATTGATGCAACACTCATCCTACACAACACTAGTTATGGATACTATCCTAATTTTGTCGTTTGAAGGAGCAAAAAATCTCACAAAGATAGTGATTGAAGGGGATTTTAACTATGGGTCTAGAGCCTATGGCTCGATGTCCATGGTAGAGGAAACCCAACCCCAAATAGGGAGTGCAAATGAAGAAAGAGCAAAAGGAAATTCTAGGGAGGGAGATACATCATAGGCACTCCTAAAGCCAAAGCATAAACAACATCAACTGGAAACAATCACAGTCGCTTAACCAGCAAGGACGGTAGATATAATTTTACCAACCTGGATATCCTTCGTGAGTTGCTTAAAATTCTATAGTGTTGTTATATGCAGGTGCTTGGGAGTGTTGTATTACACAGGCACTTAGTCCTCTAGTTGCTCTTTTCTCCTCTCATTTTTTTCCACCCACTTCCTCCTCTTTCCTTTTTTCCTTTGCTTAACACACCCTCTTCTTCCCTTATTGGGCAATGCCTTTATTGCCATGACTTTATTAGTGCTTCATTACTCCCCCTACCTGTCCGCATTTACTCTTTGACTCCATTCCCCCAGCAGTCAAGCATGGCAAACCTTATTTTAAATTTTAATTCAAACTCCAAAAAAAAATTGCTATAAGTGCGACCTTATTCCATGTCGGCGGTGAAGCTTCCTTCCTCTAAATTCACAACTCACCACACTCTCAAGAGTCAAGATTCATTTTTAATGTAATATATATTAAAAGGTTAAACAAATAATTTAATAAAAGGTCTTCCATTTGTTATATAATTTTTTTTGTATTATTTGTTTGGATTGAAACTCCATTATCAATCAAATAAGGTTTATTAAATGAAATTCTATTATATATATATATATATATATATATAAAATAAAGGTTCCACTATTCACTTTAATGAAATTCAATTATCATTAAAATAAAACAACCATTATTTAAAAATGAAATTTCCTTTATCAAAAATAGAACAAATACTATTTATAAATGAAGTTTCCTTTATCATTTAAAATAAAATAAATACTATATATAATGAATTTTCCTTTATCATTTAAAATAAAACAAGTATTATTTATAAATGAAGTTTCCTTTATCATTTAAAATGAAATAAATATTATTTATAAATGAAGTTTCCTTTATCATTTAAAATAATAAATTCCTATATATATATGCATATAAAGGATATAATTAGAAGGTTTTCCTATCAAATACTAACATTGAAGAACACAAGCTTATACCGATGGGGGGTGAACATTATAAGACCACTTTTTACTTTTTCCTTCAATTCAATATTATGTAGTGTATAGACAGCAGTATCAATAGTAGTAATCAAAGCAATGCACAAAAAATCATCCACAATAGAGACACAACAATTTACGTGGTTCAACCAATGTGGGATACTCCACGAAGAAAATATTTTACTAAAACTTTCTTGATCAATCTCTTTGGGAATCCTTCCCAATTACAATGTTTATGGACCTCTATCCAAAGGAGATGTTGATCCCCTAAATCTCAAGTTCATGGATTTCTTCCATAGGAGAACTCTTTCCCCTTCTGCTCTAGCTAGTGATCTTCTAGAATACTTTGTCTCTCTATTGCTCTAACTTGTGGATCTCTCTCCACTTGAAGACTCCTCATTCATATCTCTCTTCAATTGTCTTGGTTTTTGGATCTCTATCCACTAAGACTCTATCCTCTATACTCTGTCACCTCCAAATCTCTTTCAATAGGTTCACTTAGAACCTCCTAAAATTTTCTCAATAGATTCACTTAGAACCTGCTCAAATCTGCTCAATAGGCTCACTTAGAACCTGCTCAAATCTGATCAATAGGCTCACTCAAAATTTTCTCAAATCTACTCAATAGACTCACTCAAAACCTGCTCAAATCTGCTCAATAGGTTCACTCAGAACCTGCTCAAATCTACTCAATATATCCTCTCTAGGACTTGCTCAAATCTGCATAGCAAGCTTTCATAAAATCTTACTCAAAATTAGTCCACAAGCCTTCTCAAATACTTGCCTCAAATCAGCTTAACAAGCTCACACAAAACTTGTCCAATCACATAGAATCATAAAGATAATTATTAGAGACTCAATATGTTCTAAACTCAATGCTCAATCAATATATCAATTCAACCTCATAGAAGCATAAAGAGAATTGTTAGAGACTCAATATGTTTTATACTCAAATCCCAATCTCAACTCAAATCAATCTCAACTCAACTCAATATTATAGAAGCATAAAGAGAATTATTAGATACTCAATATGTTCTATTCACAAACTCAATTTCTTTCTCAACTCAATCTCAACTCAAATAAGAATATAGAATAATTTGTTTTATGGAACTTGAATAACCACTTCACACATTCACTTGACTAGGCTTAAACAACTCTACTCAACCAATCATCTCTAGGAACAACTCTTTCTCACAAACCTAGTCCAAGAATGAATCAATCAACTCAAAATGTTTCTAACAATGCTCAACCAAAAATCTCACATAACAATGATACTCATATTCTTTTCTAACTCAAGTTCAAGTTTTTTTCTCAACCAATGGGCTTCAACAACAATGCTTATAAAACAAGGTTTAATCACAACACTCAAACTAGAAAACCTTGAAGCATTTAAACCAACACTTTTGAAAAGGAAACCACAATCAATCCTTTTCTCTCCAATGATATTTCAGAAATCAACCACCATAAACAATCAATAGAATAATGTGCCCATACCTTATTGATGCCAAGAAGTTATCCACAAAATCTGCCAACTCAACACAACTTTTCTTTCCAATCTCAATGAGGGTTAGTGGACTTCAAATAATAATCACAAAATAAAGCATAACTCAATTTACACCTTTTACTCCAACTCAATAATCACATCCACCAAAGATATATTCAATAACCCTCAAGCAAAATATTTTTCTAAAGAATGTTTCAATAATTAAAAACACTCTCCAAATAACATCTCAACAATGTGCCAAATAAGTAGTAATCCTTATTACTCCTCAAACCACTTATACCCTAAAAGAAATTAAAATCTATGCCTACTTACGTATCTCTCCAAAAACCACTTTTACTATAAAATTTATGCACATATTTTAAACTAACTTTTAGCACCCAATAAAACAAAAATTTGTTTTAATTTTCTTTTACAACTTGAATGCATACCTTGGCATGAATTTCGGAATATCAAACACAACATATAAACTTTGGTAGCATGCACATTAAAAACCACAACCAATACACTATTTTCCTTTTACACAACAAAAGGGAGTTTGTAGGATTCGAACCTGAGTCCTGCGGCTCCTGTGTCCTAATAGATTCTTGCGCACCACGTGATCTAGCACTCCACACAATACCAAAAGTGCCTCACTCTCATTTATCCTCCACGCAATAGCCAACGCAAAACAAATTCCTCATTTCTCAAGAAAAACTATGTGCACGTGATTCGAACACTCAACCACTTGTCTCCCAACACCTTTGCACTACTCAAGTTGCCAGCAGGCCACACTGCCCACGATGTCTTTGGATTCAACCACACCTAACTTATTTGTTGCCTCTGCCTTTAAACGTTTTTCACATGAGCTCTTTTCGCTTTCTAATAATCACATTAACCACAAGAGCAAGGATGAGGAATAATAAACCTTAGTCATCCTTTTATAGTATTCTCCCTCATATTCGATGATGTCTGTGGATTAATTTTATTTTAATTTTAAAATTTAAACTAAATATTTAAAATTAAATATCTCCATCACCAGGGCACCTTTTTCAATGAAACAAAAATCCAAATTGGGTTTTAAAAAAAACCCATTTCAGATCTTCCATCCATGGTTTTAAATACAACCTTTATTTTTTTTGCCTTGGTTTTCACAAAAAGACTTTCCTTGCACTTTTCACAAAACATAGTGCATGCCATCATAGATCCTTTTGACATCAAATAACCTTTTGACATCAATGAAAATATTTTAGCTTAGGGACTCAAAATGTCCAACAATATTCCCCTTTTTCATTGATGGCAACCCATATTCATTTACTAAAATTTGACCTTCTTTTCTGCTCCCCTGGGACTTTGCTCCCCCTGGCTCAATGCTCTCTCAAAAATCAAATCTCTCCCCATATCAAAACTTTCCTTAATATAAACAAATCTCTCGCCCTTTGACATCAATGGCAAATGGTCACCTTTGGGGATCGATTCTAATAATGAGCCTCTTAGCTTAGTCCCTCCCCCACCTCCACATGAGGTGGTTAATTCTGGGGTGGGAGTATTTCTACTCCCTGAAAGCACTGCTCTTCACCTTTATATTTCTCTCTTCCTTTCTGAGTTTTTTGAATCCTCTCACTATTTCTTTCCAAGTAATCATAACTTATGTTCCTGTTCCTATTCCTATTCTTGTTCTCATCCATGTTCTTGTTCCTATTTTTGTTCTCATCCAAGTTCTTGTTCTTGTTCTTGTTCCTGTTCTCATCCATGTTCCTGTTCTTGTTCATACCTGCTTCTGGAATATTTTCTCTCCACCTTATTGTTGTGTGACCATCATTATTGCACTTATAACACTTAATTTTAATATTCCTTGGAGGTGCAAATGTCTTAGGATACCTCCTAGTGAATCCAAATATTCTTCTACCATGAACCCTGCAATTCATTTTCTTATGACCAAAACCATTGCATGAGTAGCAATATCCTTGAAAAATTTGTCCTTTTCCATATTCCTGTCTTTCATATGACCTGCATTGTGAAGCCATGTGCCCAAACCTGTGATATGAGAAGCATCTCCCATTGAAGCTTCCTTGGCTAGACCTCATTGGTCTTCTATTCTGATTGATGTTCCACATGTATCTTCTTTGTGCATTGTTCCTATCTTTTTTGAACTCTATGTTGTCCAACTCATCCTCTGATGTCTCATTCCCACTTACACTATCATCTTCTGAAGTTTCTTCTTCATCAAGACTTGAAGTAGATTCTTTTTCTTGTTTCTTTCCAAAGCCAAGACCTGTTGAATATAATGTTCTTTATTGTCCACAAATGAACTTATCCAAGTTCTTAGAGCTATTTGTGAAACTCTTCATCTTGATCTTGGAGTCCTTTAAATATTTCTTTAGAGTAGCCACTTCTTGTGCTAACTTCTCACATTCCAAAATATTTGCTTCTAAATTTTCTTTGAACTTACTTGCCTTAGCCTTTGACTTCTCTAAGTCTTTTATGAGAAATAATCTTTCTTCATCACATTCTTGAAACTGATTTTCAAGCTTAGAGTATTGTTTTCTTACCTTCTTTATTGTTTCAAGGGCATAGATAAGTTCTCCCTTGAGATCATAACCATTCTCTATTGAGTAATCCTCTATTTTTTTTGTCTTTGTCCTTATCGTTACTTAATTTTGGCTTATCTTCTATAGGATCACTTACTTCATCTTCTAAAACCATTAGAAGATTCTCATATGGTCTTTCAAGTGCATCTTCAAAACCATCATCATCGAAACTATAGCCATATCTAGTGCAATCATCTTCAAGATGTCCAAATTTACCACATCTAAAATTTTTTAGAATAACTGGAGTCCTTTTCTCTTTAACCATAAATAGGACTTCATCTCTATCATTGTCTGAAAAACTAGCATCACTATCAAATGAGTACTTACTTGCATTATCTGCATAGTAGCTTTTCTTTTGCCTTTGTAAGAACTTCTTTTCTTGTTTGTGTTAGAAAAACGATTAACTTGTTTATTGAATTGTGCAGTTTAAATAACACTGCAATAACAATAATGCCGGAGGTTGCCAAACCAACCAGCGTACAATAGCATGTTGTTATAACAAAATAACAAATGCATAAGAAGACAAATAATGAAATAACTATGCTAACATCCCCCCTTATTACATTATTTGGGTAATAGGATGACTACTAGCTATACTAACATCCCCCCTGATTACATCATTTTGCAATACAAAGAGAGCTGCGAAACAACTCAAATTTGACACGTCCAAGTGCCTTAGTGAAAATGTCCGCAACTTGAGCATCGGTGGGAATGTGTTGAAGTTGAATTCGGTGCTTTGGAACTTCATCTCGAATGAAATGACATTGTGTGTCAATGTGCTTTGTTCTTTCATGATGGACTGGATTCTTGACGAGGTTCAGAACACCCTGATTGTCGCAAAACAAGTGTATTGGAGATTTTGATGGATGGCCCATACTTGTCAGAATGCGATGCAACCATATCACTTCACACACAGCTTCACATGCGGCACGATACTCTGCCTCTGTTGATGAAATAGCAACCACCTGTTGCTTCTTGCTGTGCCAAGAGACAAGACCGGATCCCAGATGAAAAATGTATCCAGAAGTTGACTTGCGATCATCAAATGATCCGGCATAGTCGGAGTCTGTGTATCCTTGCAAGAAGAATTTGTCATTCTTCTTGTATTCTAGGCCATATTCCATAGTACCACGGACATAGTGAAGAACACGTTTTTCTGCTTTCCAATGAGTGGTCTTAGGCTCCTGCATGAACCTCGAAAGATAGTTGACATCAAATATGGGATCTGGCCTAGTATTGGTTAGATATATGAGACTCCCAATCAACTGTCAATAGAGAGTACCATCTACCTGAGGTGAATCATCATATCGCGATAACTGAAGTCCATTCTCCATCGGAGTTGCCATTGGCTTGCAATTAGTCATGCAATATTTTTCCAGCAATGTCTTGGCATATTTTTTCTGAGACACTTTGATGGAGTGCTCCTTCTGGCTGAATTCCAGACCAAGACAATAATGGAGAAGTTCGATATCTGTCATCTCAAAAGATTTACACAAGTTTCTTTTGACAGTAGAGATCATAGTTTCTGAACTCCCTGTAATGAGCAGATCATCAACATAGAGTACAAGCAACACTATCTCAGAACCCTGTTTCTTGAAATAGAGTTTTGCATCTGACGGACATATCTTAAATCCATGCTACATAAGGTGATTGTCCATTTTTATATACCAAGCTCGAGGAGCTTGTTTCAAACCATATAAGGATTTGACCAATTTGCAAACCTTCTGCTCTTGGCCTTCCACTTCAAATCCTTCAGGTTGAGTCATGTAGACTTCTTCTTGGATATCACCATTTAGAAAGGCACTTTTTACATCCATCTGGTGAACTTTCCACCCATATTGTGCTGCCATAGCACACATAACTCGAATTGTGGTCATCCGAGCAGTAGGTGCAAAAGTTTCCTCGTAGTCAATGCCTTCCTTTTGAGCATAGCCCTTTGCAACAAGACGGGCCTTATGCTTATCAATTGTTCCATCTGCCTTGTACTTGACTTTATATACCCATTTGCAGCCAATGGGTTTCTTTCCATGCGGCAAATCAACAAGCTTCCAAGTTTTATTTTTCATCAAAGACTCATACTCTGTATCCATAGCGGCCTTCCACTGAGGCTCACTAAGAGCATCTTGCACTGATGCAGGTTCAAGATCGTCTATGGTAGACATGAACGCCTTGTCATCATCAATATCCATATCCTCTACTTTGTACGTGGAGTTACGGAAAGTTCCTCAAAATATTGACAAAGATCATCAACCTCACCAGTTTCTTTGGCTTCTTTTTCCTTTTGAGCCATACTACGTGTACGAGGTCTATCCAAGTTCAAATTGGGAGGAGTGGATAAATTTGCGTCTCTGATTGTATTTGTACACCATTTTGGATTCTTCTTTGGTGGTGTTGAAGAATATGTAGAAGGACCTCCTGTCTGTGTTGACGAAGGAATATTCTCTTCCTTAGATTCCACAAGATCTAGGTGTACTTTAGATGTGCTCTGTGATGTGAAAGCTTCATCAAAGACAACATCTCTGCTGACATGAATTTTCTTGGTCAAAGGATCTATCAAACAATATCCTTTGGAGTGCTCATCATAACCAAGAAAAATACATCTCAGTTTTTTCTCATCTAGCTTCTTCCTTTTCTCTTTTGGTATGTGCATGAAAGCGTGACATCCGAAAATACGTAGATGAGATATGGAGGGTTTTCGACCACTCCATGCTTCCTGTGGAGTCATTCCTTTTAGGGCCTTGGTGGGTGCCCTATTCAACAGATATACTGCAGTGGTGATAGCTTCTGCCCAATATTGTTGCCCAAGAGTAGCTCCTGTGAGCATACAACGAACCATTTCCATGATAGAACGGTTCCTTCTCTTAGTAACTCCATTTTGCTGAGGAGTATAGGCAGTTGTTAACTGTCTCTTGATTCCATGCTTATCTAAGAATGCAAAAAATTCATTAGAGGTAAACTCCCCCCCTCGATCTGAGCGGAGGGTTTTAATAGAAGCTCCTGACTCCTTCTCAACAGATTTCTTGAACTGCTGGAAGAATGCAAAAGCTTCAGATTTCAGTTGGAGAAAGAAAACCCACATCTTTCGTGAGTAGTCATCTACGAATAACTAAAAGTACCTCTTCCCTCCACAATAGTTGGGTGTGAAAGGACCGCATAGATCGGTGTGAATTAACTCCAGAGGTTTTCGTGCTCTTGTTGAGCTCTTCTCAAATGGTACTCTATGCTGCTTTCCTGCCAAGCAGTCAGAGCACACTGGCAATGTGGCAGAAAGGGAAGGAAGACCCTTTACCATCTCATACTTACCGAGCTCAAGTAAGTAGCAGAACTAAGATGCCCATATCTCTTGTGCCATAGGGAAGTTGCCTCCTTGGTAGAGACAGTCATGGCAACATGTGGAGTAGAGATAGCATCTAGGGCAAATAAGCCATGCTTATATGAAGCTGTTGCAATCTGCTTACCCTTTTTGGTAATGGTACAACACTTCTTGCCATTCTCAACATGAAATTTGACAACCATATTTCTATCCAGGATTTGTGTGACTGACAACAAATTGTTAGCCAATCCCGAAACATAGAGGACTTTGTCAATCTAACACTTGCCATCAGGAAGAGTGACTGAAATTGTACCCTCTCCCTGAACCCTGTAGGTTTTATCATCAGAAATGGTGACAGGTTTGCCCTCTTTGGCCATGAATGATTCAAACCATGATCTGTCGCCAGTCATATGTTTGCTAGCTCCAAAATCGACATACCAAACAGGATCCCTCTGTGTGGAATCTGTGGTACTCATGAGCACCTTGTGTGCCCATTCAAAATCTGAGTCAGATTCTTCAACAACAACATTCACCTGGGGTTGCTTGTTTTTATTTTGTGGTTTGTTTTGGCATTTTTGCTTGTTCTTATGCCAACACCTATTGGTGTCATGGTTGTCTTTCTCACAGATCTTGCACCACCTCTTCTTCTGTTGAGGTTGTTTTCCTTTTCCTTTCATGTCCTATTGAGAATTTTCTCCTTTCTGAAAGTTGCCTCCTTTTTTTCCATTACCTTTCTTCCTAGAACCCTGCTTGTTGGTGTATAGGGCTGTATTGGAAGAATCATCCTTGTGAAGTTGGCGTGCCTCCTGTTGTTGAAGCAGATTGACCAACTCGATGTAGGTAATTTGTTGTTGAGACACCTAGATGGAGGTGATCAACATATCAAATGAAGAAGGTAAAGCTCTCATCACAATTGAAATGAGAAGCTTTTCGTCCATAGAATCTCCCAAAGAATTCAATCTCTCTTTCAATTCAGACACTCTGCACAGAAAGAGTTCAACTGTTTCACCCTGTCTCAAACTCAGGTTATGAAGTTGTTGTTGAAGATGAAGAATGGTGGAATCATTATTTCCCTCATAGATGGTTTTAAGGGCATCCCATGCCTCTTTACCACTTGCTTTGTCAGCTATATGAGGTTGCATTTCATCTGAAACAACAAACAAAATGAGCACCTTTGCTCGACTGTCTTTCTTGTCAAAAGCTATCTGATCCGCGGAAGGACCTATGGATCCTGATGCTGGTGAAGGCCTAGGTGTTACTCCAGTAACAATATCCCATAAATCTTCCATTTGGAGAATTGCCTTCATCTTATGTTTCCATGGTGTATAATTTGGACCTTTCAATAACTGATGAGGATCAGTCATCAATTTTGCAACAGTGGCCATAGTGAAGGTTCCTTATATCACCAATTGGTCCCCCTTTCGATATACCTTTTGCTAGGCCGTTATATCGTACAAAATACCCGACCTTACATGAGGGAAACTATAGGTATTTAGAAAAGATCAACAAAAATCACCCGCCCTTACGTGAGGGAGACTATAGGTGAGTTTTAGAGATCATACGATACGTGGAACATAAGCGATCGTGAAAGGGAATCGCCTTGTTGATGGCACCTACCATAGAAGATTCTTCTCATGCATGGGGCGTAACTTCCCCTAAACACTATGAAGAATACTTCATCAGGATTTACGCCTAAACACAAGAGCGATTAAGGGTAGTGGATGGAGTAAAAAAATGCAAAAAATGGCAAACTTATCTCTCCCCAACGATTTATAGAGAACAAGCTCAGACGTCGTTGTAGCAGCTATATTAGGTGGCGGATACAGTAGCCCAATCACGACAGCTTTACCTGTAAGTGTTGGCCAGATGTATGACAAATACCGAATGCTGTAGTGCAATAAATTGCACGGATGGGTTTTAATTATTCCGAGGACTTAGGGAGTGAATTTGATTTTTTTTTAACTTTTAACGAGGTAGTGCAAAAATGAAATATGCAACATAAAACATAAAAAGTGCCCACAAGAATTAACCCTCCAGGTGTCGGACATAGCCGAAAATGCACCTTTTACAATTCGCCAAATTGCTTTTTCAGAAAATTACTCACATTCCCCCTTTGATTTTTTGAAAAAAATAATAATTATTATGTATTTAAAGTTAAAATAAATAATTTTAATTTATATAGTTTTAAAAACTTGAGAAAAAATAAATTAAAATTAAATTTTAATTTATAAAGTTTTAAAACTATAAAAAATAAATTAAAATTAAAAATTTTAACTAAAAAATAATAATTAAAAAAAACTTTGGAAAAAAAAATTATACCTTCGAACCCTCGACCTCCAGGCTCCCAGAGCCTTATCGCACGGCTCACGACCACGTGAGCCAGCGGGCTGATCCAAAAGGATCAAGGGGCCCCCTCGTATTTGAGGAGGGTCCTCAGCCTGTGTCCGAGCGCAGCAGATTCCTCTGCAAATCGCGGCCTCGCTGCTGCTTCGTCATGGCTACCGTCGCGCGCCGGGGTTTTTTTTTTGTTTTTTTAAATAAAAAATTCCCGTGGGGGGGCGCGCTCGCGTTCCTCCTGCGCAGCTGCGTCCGGGACATGCTTCGTCCGCATCCAACGGGGGGGGGCGGGATGTCGCGGCGTGCTATGCGCTACGTCCGTGTCCAACGCGAGGGGGGGGGGACGTCGTAGCATGCTACGCCCTATGTCCGCATCCAATGGAGGGGGGGGCGTTGGGGGGCGCACGCGTGCAGTCTGCGTGTCGCATCGCGCAGGCTCCAAGGGGGGGGCTACGCTACGTAGCCTCTGCTTGGACACGGCTGCATTCCAGCGGGGGGGGTGCAGGTTGGACGCTCCAGCGACGTCCGCGCAGGGGGGGCCTCCCCTCCCTTCTGTCGCGCGTGGATGTGCGACGACTGTCGCACGTCTGCGGGCGATAATATATTTTTTTTTTTTAATTCGCTGCAGGCACAAATTGCGCAACATTTTTTTAATAAAAACAACTGCGAATGCGTCCTCTCCCCAGCACAGCAAAAAAAAAAATTGCGTCCTCCTCCAGCCTCGCTTCTCATTCCACTGGATCACTGCAAAAAATAATTGCCGTAGCAATCTGGCTCTGATGCCATGTTAGAAAAACGATTAACTTGTTTATTGAATTGTGCAGTTTAAATAACACTGCAATAACAATAATGCCGGAGGTTGCCAAACCAACCAGCGTACAATAGCATGTTGTTATAACAAAATAACAAATGCATAAGAAGACAAATAATGAAATAACTACGCTAACAGCTTGTTCTGTCCATCCTTGCCTTTCTTCTAGTACCTGTGTCATTCTAATTCCCTGTACTTGTGATCCTATTTTTCTTCATCACTATTGTACTTTGGCTTTTTGCACTCTATTGCAAAATGTCCATACTTTCCACAATTGAAACACTTAATAGATCTAACATCTATATTTTGAAGTCTTTATCCCTCCTACCATAGTTAGCTTCTTCATCACTAGATGACTCATTGCTCGATTCTATCTGCTTTCTCTTTTTCTTTTTATCCACTTTGAAAGCAGCTTCTTTAAGAGGAATAGGATCTTTTGTTCTTATCTCAAAAGTAGTAAGCATGCCAAGCAAAAAATTCCTTGTCAAAGAATCACTATCAATTGATGTTTCTAAAGCATAAAATTTTTCACTATACCTTTTTGGAAGAGTTATCAAGATCTTATCACAAGCATCTGATTCATCGACCTTCATTCCAAGACCTCTCATCTCATGCACAAGTTTATCAATCTTACTAAGATAATCATGAATATTTTCATCATCTCACATTCTTAAGTTCTCTAATTCTCCTTTGAGATTTTTGATCTTAGATTTCTTGACACCTTTATCACCCTCATATATGTCATGTAGTAGATCCCACATATCTTTTGATGTTTTACAATCCATAACCTTCATAGATCTCGATCTACCCAATGCTTTTATAATTGCATTCATAGCTCTTGAATTTGCATGCATTAGAAGCTTACCTTCGTTATCTATTGGAGGATTGACTGTAGAATCATATCCAAGTTCCACTGTATCTCAAACTTCATTTCCAAGTGCCATCAGGTAAAATCTCATCAACATACACCAATATAAGAAGTCATTTCCATCAAAGACTACTACTGCATTATTGAAGGGCCCGTCTATTTGATCCTTTTGATCCATTGTGTTCTTAGACCACTTTTCCTTCAAGTTGTCAAACTCTTCTAAAGGAACCCGCTCTGATACTAATTGAAGAACACAAGATTATACTGAGAGGGGAGGTGAATAGTATAAGACCACTTTTTACTTTTTCCTTCAATTCAACTTTCAATTCAATATTATGCTATGTATATATAGCAATGTCAATAGCAGTAATCAAAGCAATGCACAAACATAATCCACAATAGAGACACAACAATTTACGTGGTTCACCCAATGTGGGCTACTCCATGGAGAAAATATTTTACTAAAACTTTCTCAATCAATCTCTTTGGGAATCCTTCCCAATTACAATGTTTATGGACCTCTTTCCAAAGGAGATGTTGATCCCCTAAATCTCAAGTTTGTGGATTTCTTCCATAGGAGAACTCTTTCCCCTTCTACTCTGGCTAGTGATATTCTAGAAGACTTTGTCTCTCTACTGTTATGACTTGTGGATCTCTCTTCACTTGAAGACTCCTCACTCAAATATCTCTTCAATTGTCTTGGCTGCTAGATCTCTATCCACTGAGACTTTGTCCTCTATACTTTGTCATGTCCAAATCTTTATCAATAGGTTCACTTAGAAAATACTCAAATATGCTCAATAGGTTCACTCACAACCTACTCAAATCTACTCAATAGGCTCACACAGAACTTGCTCAAATCTGCTCAATAGGCTCATTCAACGCCTGCTCAAATATACTCAATAGGCTCACTCAAAACCTACTCAAATCTACTCAATAGGTTCACTTAGAACCTGCTCAACTTTTCTCAATAGATACTCTCTAGGACTTGCTCAAATCTACATAGCAATATTTCACAAAATCTTACTCAAAATCAATCCACAAGCCTTATCAATGACTTAACTCAAATCAGCTTAACAAGCTCACACAGAACTTGTCCAATTTCATAGAATCATAAAGAGAATTGTTAGAGACTAAATATGTTCTAAACTCAATGCTCAATAAATATATCACTTCAACCTCATAGAAGCATAAACAAAATTTTTAAAGACTCGATATGTTCTATACTCAAATCCCAATCTCAACTCAAATCAATCTTATAGAAGCATAAAGAGAATTATTAGATACTCAATATTTTCTATTCACAAACTCAATTTCTTTCTCAACTCAATCTCAACTCAAATCAGAATATAGAATAATTTGTTTTATGAAACTTGAATAACCACTTCATACATTCACTTGACTAGGCTCAAACAACTCTACTCAACAAATCATCTCTAGGAACAACTCTTTCTCACAAACCCTAGTCCAAGCATGAATCAATCAACTCAAAATGTTTCCAACAATGCTCAACTACAAATCTCACATAACAATGATACTCATGTTCTTTTCTAACTCAAGTTCAAGTTCTTTGCTCAACCAATGGTCTTCAACAAAAATGCTTATAAAACAATGTTTAATCACAACACTCAAACCATAAAACCTTGAAGCATTTAAACCAACACTTTCAAAAAAGAAACCACAATCAATCCTTTTCTCTCCAATGATATTTCAGAAATCAACCACCATAAACAATCAATAGAAGAATGTGCCCATACCTTATTGATGCCAAGAAGTTATCCACAAAATCTGCCACACTCAACACAACTTTTCTTTCCAATCTCAATGAGGGTTAGTGGACTTCAAATAATAATCACAAAATAAAGCATAACTCAATTTACACCTTTTTACTCCAACTCAATAATCACATCTACCAAAGATATATTCAATAACTCTCAGGCAAAATATTTTTCTAAAGAATGTTTCAATAATTAAAAACACTCTCCAAATAACATATCAACAATGTGCCAAATAAGTAGTAATCCTTATTACTCCTCAAACCACTTATACCCTAAAAGAAATTAAAATCTATGCCTACTTACTTATCTCTCCAAAAACCACTTTTACTATAAAATTTATGCACAGATTTTAAACTAACTTTTAGCACCCAATAAAACAAAAATTTGTTTTAATTTTCTTTTACAACTTTAATGCATACCTTGGCATGAATTTCAGAATATCAAACACAACATATAAACCTTGGTAGCATGCACATGAAAAACCACAACCAGTGCACTATTTCCCTTTTACATAGCAAAATAGCATTCACAAGATTCGAACTTGAGTCCTGCAGCTCTTGCATCCTAATAGATGCTTGTGCACCATGTGAGCTAGCGCTCCATACAAAACCAAAAGTGCCTCACTCTCCTTTATCCTCCATGCAACAGCCAACGCAAAACAAATTCCTCCTTTATCAAGCAAAATGAAGTGCATGTAATTCGAACACTCAACCACTTACCTCCCAACACCTTTGTGCTGCTCGAGTTACCAACAGGCTACACTGCCCACGATGTCTTAGGATTCGACCACACCTCAACTTATTTGTTGCATCTACCTTTAAACGTTTTTCACACGAGCTCTTTTCACTTTATAATAATTGCATTAACCACAAGAACAAGGATGAGGAATAATAAACCTTAGTCATCCTTTTATATTCTTCTCCCTCATATTCGATGATGTTAGTGGATTACTTTTATTTTAATTTTAAAATTTAAACTAAATATTTAAAATTAAATATCTCCATCACCGGGGCACCTTTTTCGATGAAACAAAAATCTAACTTGGATTTTAAGAAAGATGCATTTCAAATATGCCATCCATGGTTTTAAATAAAACCTTTTATTTTGTCTACCTTGGTTTTAACAAAAAGACTTTCCTTGCACTTTTAACAAAACATAGTGCATGCCATCATAAATCCTTTTGACATTAAATAACCTTTTGACATCAATGACAACATTTTAGCTTAGGGACTCAAAATGTCCAATAAAAATCATGCTATTATTTTGAAATATTTTAAGCAAAACAAGGAGCTTTTCAAAGGCAACCAAATTATGCATGCTTTCCAAACCATTGATGCAACAAGTGATGAAGTAAAAGACAATCAAAAATATGCAACAAAAAAAGAGGGAGTCTTTCCATCAACCCAGTCATCCATCTCATCTAAGAATTTATGATAGCTACTAGGCTATCAACTTGAGGCTCAAGGTGGCTAGTTATTGATGATTATCCCTAACTTATAATGCATACCTATATGAAGGTATCCATCCATGTTACCCTTGAGTTGCCTTAATCATCACTTCCCCAACCTCAAGTACCCCATTTCTAGTGGATGATTCTACTTCTTCCACCCACGAGTGTACCTGATCCTGCATATCAATAGATTATCAGTAGTACCATGTTCTTTAAGAATCAAACTAAACATTGCATAGTTTCTCAATTGCACAAACTAAACATTATAACATTATAAATTAATCCATATTTTTTCCATGCCAAAACGCCTACCAGGGAGGGTCATGACATCCTACCCCCTTGGGACTAAACACCGTCTCGAGTGTTTCTAGTTTTTTCCAAATAAAAATTATTACATTATATTTTCAAACAAAAAGGGAAAATGTTTTTGCATATCCTCCACTTTCTCCCAAGTGGCATTCCTTTCAAAAAATCGGTCCCACTGGACCTTACATTGCTCAAGAGTCCGATTCCGCATAGACTTAGATCGGAACTCAAGAATATTTATCGACATCACTTCAATTACCTCTAGATTTGCCATCTACAATTTAGAAACATCCCACACATGTTCATATTCAGCAACATATTTCCTAAGCAAGGATATGTGGAAGGTGTCATGGATCTTTGATAGGTTAGGAGGTAAGGCAAGTCGGTATGCAATCGAATTGATATTTTTAGTGATCTCAAAGGGTCCCAAAAACCGAGGATCCAAATTTATGGATTTGATAGCACTCTTAATTGGTTTAACCCTTAAAAATACCTTATCTCCTACTGAGTACTCTCTTAGAGTTCTCTTTAGGTCAACATAATTTTTATACCTATCAATAGCTTCTTTAAGTCTTTACCTGATTACCTTCAACTGATCCTCCATTTTCCTAACTTTTTCTGGACCAATCACAACTCGATATTCTAGGTTATCCCAAGATAATGGTGTTCTACACTTTCACCCATACAAGGCATCGAAAGGAGCCATTCCTAGAGAGGAGTGATGTCCATTATTGTAGGTAAACTCTACCAAATGTAGGTAGTCTTCCCAATGAGACTTGTGATCCATGCAGTACATGCAGAGCATGTCTTCTAGTACTTGGTTTACCCATTCTATTTGACCATCTATCTCAGGGTGGTATGCCAAACTCATATTCAGTTTCATGCCAACTGCACTATGAAGGGCTTTCCAAAATTCAGAAGTGAATTTGGAATCCCTATCTGAAATGATTACCTTAGGAAACCCATGCAATCGGAATACCTCTTTGGAAAATCTATTAGCCACCACCTGAGCATCATCCTTGATGTTTCTAGGTATGAAATGTGCAACCTTAGTCAATCTATCGACTACTACCAAGATTGCATCATGTTGGTATCAGGTTTTGGGTAAACCTATTATAAAATCCATAGATATAACCTACCATTTTTGCATAGGTACATCATGTGGATATAATTATCCTATAGGATGCTTACGTTCAGCCTTAAATTTCTAATATTCGAGGTATCGAGCGATAAAATCGGTGATATCATTCTTCATTCCTACCTAGAAGAAGGTTCTTTTATTTTAGTCCCTCTAGGATGAGCTAAATAAGGAGATCTATGGGCTTCTTGCATTATTAGCTTCCTTAAATCACCCATTTTTGGTATGATGACCCTACCTTTGTAGCACAAAATGTCATATTTCATGCCAAATTTCTTATTACCCTCAAGGTCTCTACTCATTCTAGCTCAAATTTCCTTGTAATACTCATCCCGAGATTGCTCCTGTCTCACTTGATCCATTAGATCCATGTGACTTCTGGTTATGGTTGCTATGTGTTTCCTTCTACTCAAGGCATCAACAACCTTATTCTCTTTTCCTTTTATGTACTCAATTTCAAAGTCATACTCAACGAGAAAATCAACCCATCTTCTCTGTCTCGCATTGAGTATAAGTTGGGTAAATATGTACCTCAGACTTTGATGGTCAGATTTTAATTCAAAGGGCCTTCCCACCAAGTAGTGGCACCAGACCTTTAGAGCATGCACCATAAAAACTAGCTCTAAATCATGTGTAGCATAATTAACTTCATTATTTTTGAGCTTCCTTGAAGTATATGCTACTACTGACTCTTCTTGAGAGAGTACTCCTCCTAACCCTTCCAATGATGCATCCGTACATACTAAAAAATCTCCTTGAGGGTTCAAAATTTTTAATATTGGTGTGGTAGTGAGTTTATGTTTAAGCATTGCAAAGGTAGCTTCACATTTTTCTGACCACTTGAATTCCTTTCCCTTCTTCTGAAGGTTAGTTATCACCGCAACAATCTTAGAGTAGTCCTTTATATAATATCTATAGTAGCCCATTAATCCCATGAAGCTTCGCACTTCAATCACATTAGTAGGGGGTGGCTAGTTCAGGATGGCCTCAATTTTCTCTAGATCCACAACAATTCCTTCTATTGATATGATATGCCCAAGATATCGTACCTTCAAAACATAGAAATCACTTTTGGCTAGATTTCCATAGAGTTGGTTCTCCCTCAACAACTCTAACATGATTTTGAGATGTTTATCATGCTCTTCCTTATTTCGAGAGTATATTAAGATATCATCTAAAAACACAAGGACAAATTGATCTAGGTGCCTTCTAAACACATTGTTCATTAGATTCATAAATGTAGTTGGGGCGTTAGTTAGTCCAAAGGGTAGGATTGTGAACTCATAATGCCCATACCTAGTCTTAAATGTCGTTTTGTGAGTATCCTCATCATGTATTCTCAATTGATGATACCATGATCTTAGGTCAATCTTAGTGAATACTATGGCATCTCTTAATTGATCAAATAAATATTTGATCCTAGGTAAAGGGTACCAATTATTTATTGTAGCCTTATTTAGAATCTTGTAATCAATACACAATCTTAAAGAACCATATTTATTTTTCACAAATAAAACCGATGCACCCCAAGGTAACACACTTGGTTTTATCAATCATTTTTCTAATAGCCTCTATAGTTGAACCTTTAGTTCTTTCATATCTATAGGATTCATCATATATGGATATCTATGAATAGGTTCTTCTCCTGGTATAAGATCAATTGTAAAATCCTACATAGGAGGGAGTCTAGGTAAATCCTTAGAAAACACATCCTTAAAATCCTACAAAATTGGGTGCTTCCCTAGAAACTCTCTCTTCCTGTCATCTCCTACTTCATTGAGTTTTACAACATACACTATCCCTCCTTTCTTGAGGGCTTTATTCAATTGCATAGTTGACAACATCTGGGGTTTGAATACCCCTTGCTCACTATGAATTCTTAGTATTTTCTTACCCTTCTCTAAATATTCGATCCATTTATCTTGGAAATTGATCAAGGCTTTATGGGCCTACAATCAATCCATCCCTAGGATCACATCAAAGGCATGAAGTGGAGCTACATACAAACAACCTTTAGTGGTACCACTAGCTAAAGTAATCTCTGCCATTAGAAAACATTGGTTTACTGAGTAGGTTTACCCCAAACCATACTCTACCTTCCATCCATGGGCTAAATATCCTAGACTTTTTGACATATTCCTTGCTAAACTAGAAGAAATAAAACTATCAATGGCCCCACTGTCTATTAAAATATTTACTTGCTTATTAAAAATATTACCTTTCACAAGTAATGGTGTAGCTTGCCCATCTAGATTTTGATTCCTAGTTGCCACATGAATCCGGTGCGTATGTTCCTTTCCCTTGATGCTGGATGTACTTGGCCCTGGTCCATATGGACACTAATTAGCAAAATGAGGGTCCCTACAATTATAACACCCATATTTGGGTCCTTGCCACTTTTTAGGTTTTTGCTCCTCTACCTTAATTATTGGAGCTATAGTTTACGGTTTTTGAGATTGAGGTTTAGCATTATTGGGATTGTTGTTGCTCCTCTTGTGGAAGTTCTTTTTGAACCTTCCCTATTTTCCATTATTTCTCTTCTCGAAATTTTGAGGGTTCGTGGTCTTTTGATCCTATTCCTCTTCCCATTTCAAGAATCCTTGACTATTCCTCTTCCTCAGTGCTTGTCGATCTTGCTTAGATAGGGAAACATAGTTGAATTGTAGGTGAGACTCTACTTTCTTTGCCAAGTCATACGCCTTTTGTAATTATTTAGGCTCATGCATGTTTACATCATGCTTCACTCTAGATTCTAACCCATGAATAAACTTGTGAACCCTCATCTTCTCATCATAAGTAGGTACATACTTAAGTAACCGAACCAACTTCTTATAGTATACCTCCACTATTTTAGTTCCTTTTCGAAGGCTAGCAAATTCTTCAAACTTTAAGGCATAGAAGTGTTCTATGAGAAACCTTTTTTGAATATTTCAACAAAATATTTCCATTTAATATCAATAGGTTCAACCTTATTCTTCTCATAGTAGGTTCCCCACCAATCTAAAGCAACCCCTTCTAAGTTGATCATGGCCCAAACTATTTGGGTTCCTAGGGAATAGCCTTTTACTGTAAAATAAACTTCTAATTCTCTTAGCCAGGCTTCAACTGCATCCCCTTCACCTTCTCCATCAAACTTGGAGATACAAATATTTTTTAGATCCCTAGTCGTTTCCTTTTCTAGAAGGGATCTAGCTTGCAACTATTATGTAGTTAGCCCATTAGCTTGGCCAAATTTTGAACCTCTAGCTTGCAAGTTTTGATTCACAATAGTTTCCAACATTTGTCTCATCTGATCCTACATGGCAGCAATCGTAGCAGTGAGGTCTTCTACCTCTCTGTTAGAATTTCTTGGATCCTCATCTTGGATCCCTTCTTCGACATTATTTTTTGAGTTTATCTAAGTGGAGGTGTAGGCCTCTCTTTTATGGCCTTAGGTGGCATTTTAACCTGGTTACAACCAAGAAAAATATTAGGTTACAACTTCACCTTGAACTGCACCACTAATTCAAGCCACAATACATAGTTCTCTTGCTAAAAGCATCAAATAATATAATTAGGGTAGTATTCCAAGGTTATGATGTAACATTGATACCAAAGCCCATACTCATTGTATGTAAGGTATCCTAACATTCATTCACCCTTGGGTTTAGTTCCCATTAGATTCTAGCAAGCAAGAAATTCTAGGTCATCCCAAACTTAGCTTAATATTTAAGCAAGGCTTCATTGGAGGTACCCAAATCATTTTAGCACATAAGAAGATCTATACCCTCGTACCTAGAGCTCTGATACCAAATTCAACAACCTCAAAATTAAACTACAAGAAAACACATAAAAAATAAAATTTGTTTTTTTTTTAACTACGAAGAGGGATTCATAAACCCCTAACCGACCTTTAATTGATCTATTGTTAAAATAAATCCCTAAGTTTTCCCAAAGAGTTACATCTCACTAAATACCCTCACACAAGTCCATCTATGTAGGCGTATTATGTGTTACCATAAATAATTTTATCCATCTCATAATTCTTGATGAGCTAAACTTATCACCTTCAATCAATCGAAGGTATACACCCATCTCCATACCATACACAAATCAATTTGTGTAGGTATGCTACGCGTATTATGAGTTAAGCTATCCATATCATCTCCACGATGAGCTATCTTAACTTAGATGTAATATTTCCATAAACTTAGTTACCAATCCCCCTAAGGGGTCTTAATCCCTTAGGTCACCTATGTTCACCCTAAGGGGTCTCAATCCCTTAGGTCATCCTCTAGGTTCACCCTAGAACTAATTTCTTAGGTTTGGTTGATTAGAAAGAAAACAAGAATAATTCTAGATACTAAATCTAACAAAGAGCATAATTCAAAAACATTCAAAGATACTAGGAAGGAAGCAACATTTAAAAGAAGGTAAGCATTAATTGAAAGAGAAGCTAATACAAACCATAGACAATTCATAACAGTAAATTAAAGATATAGTTCCCATCATTCCACAATTTATTACATACATCCAAGTATGGTAAAACCTCCATACTTTAAAGAATAAAGTAATACATCATATTCATTTAGGGATATCTCCCTACAATTCTAGTCTATTTGAGCATAAGTAAATAATTGCAAGTAGAGAACAAACTAGTGCAATGGTTCCAACTACCTCTTCGGTCCTCCTTCTCTTTCCATTGATCATTTGAGGATAGTAGGGGATCAGGGCACTCATGGTTTAGGATAGGAATACCTCTAAATGCATTTAATAATTTACTTGCCAAATTGCAACTATACAAATGCAATCAAAGTATCTAACCATCTATTGCATAGTTGATATCATAAAAATCTCCATTTTTATTTTCACCTCCCATTACCCATGGAAAGTCTTTCAACCAACACAACTAGATTCGAGGTTCTACTTTAATTGATTCCTTTCAACATTTATTCAATAAATTAAAGTCCCATACCTTTAATCTATAAAATAAACATCTCCTTTATTTAAATAATAAACAATCTTTTGTTCAATTATTCAATCAACCATATTCTTTCATCTAAGAAGGTCAAAATAGAATTTCATTTAAATAGAAAAGGAGCTAAGGTTTCATATGCATATATTAATAAAATATTACCTTATTCAATTAACAAAGAACTAAAGTTTATTTCCATAAATTGATCAAATATTAACTTATTCAATTAACAAAAGAACTAAAGTTCCATTTCTTTAAATTAATCAAATATTAACTTATTCAATTAACAAAAGGACTAAAGTTTCATTTATTTAAATTAATCAAATTTTAACTTATTTAATTAACCAAAGGAACTAAATTTCCATTTCTTTAAATTAATCAAATATTAACTCATTCAATTAACAAAAGAACTAAAGTTTATTTTCCATAAATTAATCAAATATTAACTTATTCAATTAACAAAAAACCTAAGTTTATTTCACAAATTAAGCAAATATTAACTTATTCAATTAACAAAAGAACTAAAGTTCCATTTCTTTAAATTAATCAAATATTAATTTATTCAATTAACAAAAGGACCTAAGTTTCTTTCCATAAATTAATCAAATATTAACTTATTCAACATTACTCGGGTGCTAACACAACAAGGGACACAAGGGGTCTAAAACCACAATAGAGATCTCATACCGACGCAGTCCGAAACCTACCATCATAGGGAGAAAAGAGATCTTGAATGATGCATATGAGGTATCTAATAGTAGTCGAAGCATACCACATTGCAACATTGATTGAACTGGTTAGAGACTGACATAGTGCTTGTACTGCACAACATTAATTGTGGAAACTATCATAGGTTCACCGTTTGAAGGAGAAAAACATCTCACAAAGATAGTAATTGAAGGGGAGTTTAGCTTCAGGTTTGGAGCCTACGACTTGATGTCCATGGTAAAGAAAACCCTATCCCAAACAGGGAGTGCAAATGAAGAAAGAGAAAAAGGAAATACCAGGGAGTAAGAGACGTCACAAGTTCTCCTAAAGCCAAAGCAGAGACAACATCGATTGGAAACAATCATAGTCACTTAACCAACAAGGAGGGTATATTCAATTTTACCAACCTAGATATCCTTTGTGAGCTACTTAACCTTTTGAAATGGTATTCTATGCAAGTGCTTTGGAGTGTTGTATTACACAAGTGCTTTTTCCTTCAGTTGCTCTTTTCTCCTCTCATTTTTTTCCACCCACTTCCTCCTCTTCTTCCCCTTTTTCCTTCGCTCAACACACCCTCTTCTTCCCTTCCTAGGAGGTTCCTTCGTTTCCATGACTTGCTCAGTACTTCATTACTCCTCCTACCTACCCGCATTTACTATTTGACTCCATTCCCCCAGCAGTCAAGCATGGCCAACCATTATTTAAAATTTTAATTCAAACTCCCAAAAAACTTGCTATAAGTGTGACCTTAGTCAGTGATAAATATTCCTTCCTCTAAATGCACAGTTCGTCGCGCTCTCAAGAGCCAAGGTTCATTTTTAATGTAATATTTACAAGGTCAAACAAATAATTTAATAAAAGCTCTTCCCTTTATTATATAAAAAAAAGTTTATTATTTGTTTGGATTGAAACTCCATTATCAATCAACCAAGGTTTCTTAAGCGAAATTTTATTTTATATATATATATATAGTTTAAATTATCATTAAAATAAAATAACCCTTATTTAAAAATGAAATTTCCTTTATCAAAAATAGAATAAATATTATTTATAAATGAAGTTTCCTTTATCATTTAAAATAAAACAAATATTATTTATAAATAAAGTTTCCTTTATCATTTAAAATAAAAAATATATTGTTTATAAATGAAGTTTCTTTTATCATTTAAAATAATAACTTTCTATATATATATATATATATATATATATATATATATATAAAGCATAGAATTAGAAGGTTTTCCTATAAAATACTAACATCATGCTATTCTTTTGAAATATTTTAAGCAAAACAAGGAGCTTTTCAAAGACAACCATATTATGCATGCTTTCCAAACCATTGATGCAACAAGTGATGAAGTAAAAGACAATTAGAATATACAACAAACAAAGAGGGAGTCTTTCCATAAACCCAGTCATATATCTTAGCCATAAAATTTACGATAGCTACTAGGCTATCAACTGAGGCTCAAGGTGACTAGCTTGTTGATGATTATCCCTAAACTGATAATGCATGCCTATATGAAGGTATCTATCCATGTTACCCCTGATTTGTCTTAATCATCACTTTTCCAACCTCAAGTATCCCATTTTTGGTGGACAATTCTACTTCTTCCACCCCATGAGTGTACTTGATCTTGCATATCAATAGATTGTCAGTACTACCATGTTCTTTCAAGAATCAAACTAAACATCACACAACTGCTCATTTGCACAAACTAAGCATTAGAACATCATTAATTAATACATAGTTTTTCCATGCCAAAAAGCCTATCAGGGAGGATCATGACATATACATAACAAAAAATAACAAAAACATGTATAACATAATAAAAAAAAGACATATGATGGGGCATATAAAGGACCCATCATTTTTCCTATGTTGATTCTATTGCATGCCCTCATGCAATCTAGGACTTCCTTGCTACTATCATTCTTCAATGAATAATTTGCTTCAACTTGGTTCATTATTAATATGCATTAATCCCATAGGTCATAAGCTAGGGGATAACTATCATAATTCTATGTATTATATACATTTATTTATATAATATCTTCTAAAGACTACATATCTTTATTCATAAAGATAATAATCCATAATGTTTAATCACACAAAGGGATCCAAATCATGAGGGGCTTAAAATAGATCTTAATCCATTCAAGTCCTAGTTCATTCATCAAATTCATTCTAGGATTGACCAATTACTTTCCATAGATTCACAAAAGAGTGGGGTTCTTTCACCTACAATAGAATAGATAATTCTTCTTATATGGAATAAGAGGCCTTGAGGGCCAATTGTAGACCCCTCTTTGATTTTCTTAAAAGTTATTTTAAAGCATTAATCTATGTCTCTCTAGCCTTTTGTCCATAGATGGGGTGATTTCTCACTCTTGCCTTATCTACTAGGAAAATTTCCACATCTTGATGCTCTACTCAAACCATCATAGGTTCATTGAGGTATTTATCCTAGTATTACTCAACATCCCTTTATCTAGAGATTTCAAACTAAATAGTGGAACAAAAGGCATAAATTACAACATCCCCCACTAAAATTTTAGGATTTCTCTTAGTACTATTGGGTAAAATGAAATTATGGAAATAAAATTCATAGAAATAATTTTGTTATGCAATATTGAGGGATAAATAGACCTAGGCCATAGATCATTAATAGTTAGGGTTCATAGGAGTCCCCTTTCATATATGCAATTAAAATCATAGTCATCATTCCTTAATGTATAGGGCATACACATAAGGAGGGAATCTATAGTCTACTATTTCTATAGCTCATTCAATAGTTAGAGGAAGAAGTTATGTTAACCTTGCATTTTCATTTTTTACCTTGTTTAACTAGACCATAGTATCTTCCAGTTTCTCTACCTACTCTATTATGGAATCCTCTACAGTGGCAATGTACTTTCTATATTTTTCAATAACCATATATCCATTGTAGAAGTATTTAGCTTCTTTCTACCATTTTTCTAATTCTTGCTTCCATTTATTCCTTTATCATCAAGAAATATTTAAATTCAAGTCCAATTTAGTTACTTCTTATAAACATTCTATTTCCATATTTGCAACTTCCAATTTATTTTTTTAATTCTTTTTATTTATGTCTCCCCAAGAAAGCTTTTATTTCAAGTCCAATTTAGTTGATTCTCCTTCTAAACATTCTATTTCCATGTTTGTAGCTTCCAATATATTTTGTAAATCATGGATTTCATCCAAAATTTTATTAGAAATATTTAAATTCAAGTCCAATTTAGTTACTTCTCCTTATAAACATTCTATTTCCATATTTGCAACTTCCAATTTATTGTTTTAATTCCTTTTATTTATGTCTCCCCAAGAAAGCTTTTATTTCAAGTCCAATTTAGTTGCTTCTCCTTCTAAAAATTCTATTTCCATGTTTGTAGCTTCCAATCTATTTTGTAAATCATGGATTTCATCCAAAATTTTATTGGTAATTTTTGGGTTTACTTCTTCCTCTTCTTACTTAACCTCTGTTGCTATAGGAACAATGTCCATAGATGTCTTTTCCATTTGACCTATTAAATCCTAAAAAAAATTTTATTTTCCCACTTCCCCTATCATTGCTTTTGTAGGAGATTCTTCCATAGAAGCTTCTTCATGCTCCTTTGCTACAATTTCTATGTTGGTGTAAACTTTGCTACAAGAGACCAACAAAATGGACTCCAATCACATAACACAAATTAAATAATGGAATAAAATTGTCAATTGATATTCTTCTCATTCCTTAATTCACACCCGTTCTAAAAAATATTACAATCCATAATATAGCAACCAAAAACCAAAGAAACCCTAAAAATGTTTTTTTTTCTAAAAACTGCTAAAAATAGATATTTTTCCTAAAAATTGCTAAAAATAGAAATGAGTCGGATTGCACCCAAATTTGGTGCACACATCCCTCTTACAATAATGAACCTTAATTTAAAATATTAGGTCTCAAATTATGGTATAACAAAAGATAATAAACTTCTAACAACCAAAAAAACCCAAAAACCTATTCTAAAAGCTAATTTTGGGGCACTAGATGTCGGAGTTAGGTCTCGAAAACATGATTTTTAGAGGGTAAGGCGCATCAAAGATGTGCCTAATGTAGAACATACATGAGGAACCACCTGTTAAATTTCAATGCAAACGGGTGTACGGTTCACAAGTTATGGCTCCGGCAAGGTGCATCATATGTTCACCAAATTGTCTACTAGAATTTCATTATTCTTTGGGGTCTACTAAGTGTCCATGAGGGTTTTTATACTTTTATGAAGAATTTATGCCCAAAATTATTCCAGAATAATAAAGCAGAATTAAATAACTCAGAATAAAATAACACTCACAAAATACATACACAGAGAACACAAGAGATTTACCATGGTTCACCCAATATGGGCTACTCCAGCAAAAAAAGAGCCACACCTCCTTTTCTATTATTTTTCACTCCTTGCCTAAAATGGGACATTACAATCAATATAAAGGAAACTCTTACAACCCTAAACCACAAAGTGGTATTAGAATACCGTGGGCACAATACCATGGGCTAAAACCACCCATACCCACCAATCACGGGAATCTCGAAAATCACTCTGAAAAAAGTGGGCCCATTTTTTTTTGGGGGGGGAGGGGCTACGACCCCCCTCAGGTCACTCACTATTAAGTAGGACCGTCGACACGGGGGCCTACTGTACAATTTTTAATATATCCTTTATATTATCAATGAAATAATGAAACTTAATCTAAGGAAATAAAATCCTTGAACTAGATTCTAACACATTCTTCCATTTACACATAACTAACATTCCAAGCACTTAACATAAAGAATAGTAACATTTAATTTTCCATTCTTGCTCAAGTATCAAATATAACAAAAATATTATTCATAAAATATTTATTCCTTTCCTCATGATCATGAAACTCATAATAATCCTCATCCCAAATCATTACATTTTAAAACTATAAAATTGACCATAGTTTTATAATTTTTGGTGAAAATTAAAGGCAATTCGCCATGTCTCCTATGTGAGTTTGGACACAATTCACCTTGATTTTGAAATTGATTTACCTTATTTTTATAAATAGATTTTGGGTTTGACCTCTTAGCATAACCCTACTTTTATCTCTCATATTATCCTTGGCTATGTATTTGGGTGTAGTTGGTGCTGGTATTATTCCTTATCCATGTACCTCAAGGTATTCCCTCATATACAACTATGTATATTAAGGGGACCAACACAAAAGTATTAAAAGCATAGGAAGCCTCTCATGATGAGGCCCTTTAAAGGATTTAAACATGAAAATGCCATAATACTAATGAAATCAAGAAAGTTAATAAAACATATTAGACATATTTAATATTCATAAATATTTCTTGGAACATAGGAACAATGAGTATAGCTATCAATATAATGGATCAATTGCATGAAATGAAGCATTAGAGCATGAAATTAAGCTACCTACCATAATGAAGTAAGCCTAATAAAAACCCTAATTTTGTTGGTCAAAGTCTCTACAAATGCTAACTAAAATACTAAAATGCTTAATATAGTCTAATAAATCCTACTGTACAATACTTCCTCTGCAAAGGATGAGACACATCCAACATTCTCCCACTTTTTGAATACTTTGCATAAAGGCTATAATCAATGTTAGTTCCAACACTTGGTCTTGCCAGACCCATTTCAACTGTATAAAACATGAATTTTTCTATGCTAACTGCCTTGGTTAAAGCATCTGCAATATTTTCCTTAGTATCCACTTTTTCAGTAGAACTTTCTTCTGTTCAATCATGTCCCTACTAAAGTGGTACTTTGTATAAATGTGCTTAGTTCTTGAATGGTAAGCAGGGTTATTTACTAGAAATATAGCACTTTGGCTATCACAATTTATCTTCACAACTCCTTGAAAGAACCCAATATCAACACATAGTCTTTGTAGCCATACTACTTCTTTACTTGCATCAGTGGCTGCCATGTACTCAACTTCAGTGGTTGAAAGAGCAACAATAATTTACCTTTTGATCATCCAATTAATAGCCCCTCCAAACAAGTTGAATACATATGCACTAGTAGATCTTCTATTGTCAAGATCTCCAGCCCAATCTGCATCAACAAAACCTTCTATATTCAAGGATTTATTTTCTTTTCCTATACCTTCAAAAGAGATTGAAAAAATAGATGTGCCACACAAATATCTGAAAACCCTTTTTACAGCAGTCTAATGCTCTTTACCAGGTTTAGACATATATCTTCTCAAAACTCCCACTGCATGGGAAATATCTGGTCTAGTACACACCATGGCATACATAAAACTCCCTACAGTATTAGCATAAGGAACATGGGACATTTATTCTACCTCTTCTTCTATTTTTGGATATTGTTCAGAAGATAAATTTTCACCCAAAGGAATGGGTACCTTCACTGGTTTGCAATCCTACATATTGAATCTCTTCAAAACTATCTCAACATACTTTTTTTTATTCAGCCACAACTTTTTGTTTGAACAATATCTATTTATTTGCATACCCAAAATGAAACTTGCAAGGCCAAGATATTTCATGTCAAACAGTGATGCTAACTGAGACTTCACTTCCTTGATCATTTCCTTACTATTTTCAATTAGTAATATATCATCAACATATAAAATTATAATGACAAGTTCATTACCAATTTACTTTGAATATACACAATGATCAACATTGCTACAAACAAAATCAAGTCCTAAAACATAAGTATCCAATTTTTGATACCACATTCTAGGTGACTGTTTCAATCTATATAGAGATTTCTTTAACTTACATACTAAATCCTTCTTTTCTTCAATAATGAATCCTTCAGGTTGTCTCATATAGATTTCTTCTTCCAAATATCCATGAATAAATACAGTTTTTACATCCATTTGCTCTATTTCAAGATAAAATATAGCAACCACATATAAAATAAATCTTATTGAGGTTAGCTTTGCAATGGGAGAAAATACTTCACCATAATCAATTCCCTCTATTTGAGAATAGCCTTTAGAAACTAGGCGAGCTTTAAATTTCTCCATTTTACCTTCATAATTCTTCTTCTTCTTGAAGATCCATTTGCAACCTATTGCTTTTCTTCCACCAGGTAATTTTACTAGATCCCATGTCTTGTTCTTTTTTAGGACCATCATTTCCTAATTCATGGCTCCTTCCCAAAGGTTTACCTCTTCAGAATTTACAGCTTCACTAATTGTTCTAGGATCTTCATCAGTAATAGATAAAACAAATGGAGTAGAAAAGGCATATGGACTATATCTTTTAGGTTGCCTTATTTCTCATGTTGATCTCCTTACCATAGGTGTATGAACCTCTAGTTCATCCTCTTCATTTGAGTAGGACTCTTCTTCCATGAGAACAAATTGTACTTTTTTAGGTTCTTCTTATGTTACTTCCTTTCTGTTACACCACATCTCTACTGTAAACTATACTTTTAGTTTTTGGATTCCAAATTTTACATCCTTTAACACCATATTTATAACCAATAAAGATACATTTAATAGCCTTATTATCAAGCTTACTTATTTTCTCCTTTGGAATATGCATGTATGCATCACAGCTAAAAACTCTAAGATGTGAAAGAGAGGGTTTCTTACCAAACCATGCTTCAAATGGAGTTTGATCTAGAAATGCTGATGTAGGAGATCAATTTTGAAAGTAACATGCTACATTCACTACCTCTACCTAGAATTCCTATGCCAGACCTGCACCACTGAGCATACTTCTAGCCTTTTCCATCAGTGATCTATTCAATATCTTAGCAAATCCATTCTGTTGGGGTGTATATGGAGTAGTCTTCTATCTTACAATACCATATTGCTTACAAAAATCCTCAAATTTATTTGAACAATACTCTCCTCCATTATCAAACCTCAACACCTTAATATTTTTTCTAGTTTGATTTTCAACAAGTGATTTAAATTTTCTAAACTTATCAAATACTTCATCTTTACTTTTAAGAAAATAAATCCATGCATATCTTGAAAAATCATCAACAAAAGAAGCATAGTACCGTGATTGTCCAAGGGATGGTATAGGAACAGGACCAAAGATATCACTGTGAATCAGATCTAATACCCCTTTTGATCTTGCAGCACCAGATGAGAAACTCACATGACTTTCCTTGCCATAAATAAAATGTTCACAAAAATCAAAAACCATTGAGCAATTTAGGATACCTTGAACCATACATTTCGTGTATAGGGTACGCAATCTCTTTTCTACAATATGTCTCATTCTTTGATGCCAGAGCATTAAACTTTTATCTGATTCAGCCTCAGGAATAGTTGAGCTATTGCCATAATTTTTCATAGTGCTTCCCAATAGCTTATACAAGGTTCCAATCTGAATTCCTCTTGCTAACACCATATATCCACAAACCATTTTGCATGAATCCTTACTAAAATTGACATTTACTGCTGCATCAGCCATTTTTCTTACAAAAATTAAATTTATAGCAAGCCTAGGAATATGCATCACACCTGGGAGGCTTTTAACCCTACCATCCTACAACACTATTTTCACCCTTCCATGACCAATGATTCTAAGTGGTGAATCATCTCCCAAAAGTACCTCCCCTCCATCATATCTTTCATATTCACTAAACCACCCCTATGAGGAGTCATATGAAAAGAGGCACCAGTATCGATCAACCAATCATTTCTATCTGAACGTGTGGAGCAAGATGCCAAATATACATCTCCTCCTTCATCAATGGATTTATTTATCTTTGTGGAAATGGATTTTTCAAATCTCTTTTCAAAATCAACATTTTTTGATCTACAATCCTTCATCATGTGTCCAAGCTTACCACATTTCCAACATTTTCTCTCAAACATTTCTCGAGACTTGGATCTACCTCTAGACTTAGATCTATCACCAGATCTCATTTTATCCAATTCTAGAGGTAACTTGTCATTTTATCAAAATTATCTCTTAAAATTTTCCCGAGACTTAGATCTACCTCTAGGCTTAGATCTATCACTAGATCTATCACCCTCTCACTTTTAGGGCATCTTTTGATGTGCCCTCCATGGCTTTTCTCCTCATATCCTCTGATAATAGAGATGCCACAATATCTTCAAACTTCAATGTGGATGAAGTTGTACTACCAATTGCTACAACCATGTTATCCCACAAATATGGTAAATATCATAGCAAATTAATACATTTATCTTCCTCACTCAACTTAATTTCAATATATGTAAGTTGACTTACCATCGTATTGAATGCATTAATATGATCTGCTACTGAATACCCTTCATTCATCCTCATATTATACAATTTCTTTTGAAGGAATAATTTATTCACCAGGGACTTAGATTGATACAAAACCCATAACGTTTCCCAGAGATCCTTTGTAGTAGCTTCTCCAAAAATATTGATTAAGACTGAATCTGCAAGGCACAATCAAATTAGACTCCTTGCTTTCTAATTCAACTTTTCCTAATCTTCATTGGATGTACTAGCAGGTTTTTGTTCAAAAATAATAGACCACTGATCTCTATCCACGTGCAGATTCTCCATCTTTAATTTCCATAGCTCAAATTTTTTTTCTATCAAATTTCTCAAATTTTTCTATGATTTGACATCATTTTACTTCAAGCTCCTTCTGCATAAATCTCCCACTTCAAAATAGATTTTCTATAACTCCTAGAAACCCTAGATCCTCTTCAAATGAACTAAAACCCTAGCAATAAATGCATCCCTCTATGTCTAACAACTTGGATCTGATACCATATGAAGAGTTTATGCCCAAACTTATTCTAGAATAATAAAGCAGAATTAAATAACTCAGAAGAAAATAACACTCACAAAATACATACACATAGAACACAAGAGATTTACCCTGGTTCACCCAATATGGGCTACTCCAGCAAAACAAGAGCCACACCTCCTTTTCTATTATTGTTCACTCCTTTCCCAAAATGGGACATTACAATCAATATAAAGGAAACTCTTACAACCCTAAACCACAAAGTGGTATTAGAATACCTTGGGCACAATACCATGGGCTAAAACCACCCATACCCACCAATCACGAGAATCTCAAAAATCGCTCCACAAATCACTCCAAAAAAAGGGGGTCCAAATTTTTTTTGGGTGGATATCCCATTCCTCTAGGCTTGGAGGGTCTTACTTGTATCTTCCTAGTGCATGTTGCATTTCTAGGGCCTTCTCAAGGTCTTCCTAGGACCTCCCAATGAGTGTTTTCCCATTTTCCTTCATGAATGTAGCTACCTAGTTAGGAGGACTTGGAGATTCTTTCTTTGGCATCATTTGGTGTTGGTTGGCTTCTTGGGAGTTTAGTTTCAAATATGGTGCTATGGAGCTTTTCATTGTAGTTTTTTTGGTCTTTGGGGTGGAACCATGTGCTTCATCATTATCCGTAGTGGTGGATTCCTCCTCTCTTCTCCTAAACTAGGCTTTTGAAATAGGTTTCGACATCCTATTCATATGATGTGTGAAGTGGCTCGAGGTTTATTTTTTTATGTCATATTGGTATTTGAAGGAGGACCATGTTTTTAATTTCTACAAACAAGAGGCTCTCGTGGTTGCTTCCAAGTTGGGATTTTAGTGGCAGTTTATGGGTCTTATGTTATCTTTTAGAAGATCCTAATATTGTCTATTTTAGATATTTTTGGGTGGAATATTTCTTTGTAGTTTATTTATGGTCCTTGGGAAGGGGACCCTGTGCTTCTCATTTAGCTATGGTAAAATGTTTCTAGTGTTTACTTCCTAGATAGACAACTGGTGAGGCTAGGCTTTGATATGTTGTTAGTGATTTTTTTATGGGTCCTATCTACAATTTTTTGTCTTTATGGAGGGACCACGTGTGTCCTCGCTTACTACAGAGTATGGGTTCTTAAAGGTAGTCCTTGGGTCAGATCATTACTTCCAATTTTAGGGCACAGTGGTAGTCTGAATCTCCTCTAGTTTTCCTATCATCAGATTGTGCATTTCATCTCCTTTGAACTGAGATCTCATAGCTTGTGGAGATCTCCTTGTGTTGTTGATCCAATGTATAGGTCTTCAAAATGCCCTTCAGTGTTGGTCTTCCTTGTTTGTGATGTTTCTTTCGAGGGGGAAATATGATTCAAATTTTTGAGCAAGAATTTTGTTTTAAAGTTGAAATTTTTGTGTTGTTTTAGTTGGGACCAGGAGGTCCCCTGTTCTCTTTCAAGGTGCAAGTTTAATTTTTTGTTACTTTCTAGTTTTTCTTGTTTATACAGGAATTCATTTTTAAATTTTAGGTCTCCTTTGTAGTTGGTCCTACAGAGGTTGTCTCCTTGCTTTAGATATTCCTTGTTTATCTCTAGGATATAGTCTCATTTGTTGTATTCTTTTTGTAAAAGTTTCAAGGATCATTTCAAAACCCTTTTCGCCAACCAATAAAAAAGTATTTTCATAATTATTACAATCATATATAACAAATAATAGCAAAATCATGTATAATGTAGTCAAAATAATGCATAGGATGTGGTATATAAATGATCCATCAACAAATTCTCATTTCCCTAGCACCATTTAGTGCTCCCATACCTCACAAATTTTAATATTCTTGCTTTTGAAGGAAAAATTAATGCTAATGCCCTAGAAACTTGGTTGGATCAATTATCTTCATACTTCTCTATAGATAAAGTCATTCACAGTGAGAAAATCCCTTTTGTACTCTTGAAAGCTTCAATACCTATTTGAAACTAGTGGGAAGCATATTGTAAGAGGGTTACGTAAGACAATGTAGATGAAGTAGCATTCAAATTATATAATTTCATGGAGATTATCAAGGAATAATATTATCCTATGGGAGCCTACGAATACCAATACATGCAATGGAAACAGTTGCATTAAGGTAAAGACCAATTTATTTAATATTACATTGAATTCTTCCACTACATGGTAGCAAAGCTAGGTATTCAAGTTATCAAAAGGCATTGAATCCTTAAGTACTGCAGTTTTCTACAATGGTACATTTGAGAGGACATGGACCTATTTAAATTTAAGATATTGGGAGAGGTATATAAACTTACTATCAAATTAGAGTAGAACACATATAAAATAGAGAAGTAGGAGGAACAAATAACAAAAACTAGAACACTATGTATGATCTAAAGAAATTCAAGAGTTACTCTCCAAAGAATCAAGGTAAAGGGGATAAAGCCCAAAATTATAATTATAAGTAGAAAAAATATTCCCAAGAAAAGAACCCCTTGAAGGATAAGAGTGAAAATTGGTATGATTATGATATTTATTCATCCTTGGCACTGGGAAGAGGGAATAAAGTAGAGAGGGGAGGGCTCTGGTCCCTCCCCTACTCCCCCTCCCATGGCTTCTGGTTCCTGCCCAGTCCCTGGCTCAACCCAGGTCATCCCTCCTAGGGAGTGGTTGTTTGCAGATGATCTCCTAGGGGGAGATCA
Organism: Wollemia nobilis; assembly: GCA_028583015.1. Lineage (NCBI taxonomy): Eukaryota > Viridiplantae > Streptophyta > Pinopsida > Araucariales > Araucariaceae > Wollemia > Wollemia nobilis. Next base: position 15,519,566 of record JAQPPZ010002550.1, read on the forward strand.
TTCTCCACTATCTGCGCCCCTCCCGGCCGGCTAGGGTTTCCTTGGTTGTTTTTTTGGACTGGTGCTTCCCAGGGATCCCTGTTTGGTTGGGGATCCCTTCCCTTTTTCCCTTAGGCTTCCCCCTAGGGTTTTTTGCAGGTTATTCGCATGGATCTGGTCCCCTGCGTTTCTCGATGCGATGGAGGTGACGATTTAGGGTTTGGACAGCTTCCCCCTTTTTCTTGTGAATCCTCGATGGGCTCTGTGCTTGGACGGGATTCTTGGTCCCTGCTACTAGGATCCTCTTCTATTTTCCCAAGGTGGGTTCCTTGTGGTACAACTCTTTTGTCACTTCCTGATGGGCTAGATCCTCTCTGTGCTGGCTATCGGCTTCCTATAGGATGGCTCTCGCTGAACGGAATGTTTTCCTGGTGGGCGGCTGGTTTCTCCACAGGGCGGGATCGGCCAAATCTGCCAGTTTTCCCATGAGGCAGGATCCTTTCTTTTCTGCTGGTTTCTTGGATGGCAGGATTTCCTTGTTGCTTCCCGCTAGGCGGGACTGTTTGTGGTGGTTTTGACTGCTTCCCACGAGGCGGGATTTTATTGTAACGGTTTTTCTTTGCTTCCTTCTAGGCGGGATCTTCTCGATGGTGGTTTTTGGCTACTCCCGCTGGCGGGATCTCCAAAACTACTTTCTTTCTTATTTGTTTGTTTCCCACTGAGAGGGATTGTTTCATGCTTACTGTTACCGCTGGGTGGGATTTCTATTTTGGTTTTCAGTTTCAAGGGACTGAGCCCTAGGCCCATTGCTTATGTAATCAGGTTTTGGGATCCTTGTTAAAACCCGCTGTAAATACAAACACTACTTACCAAAAAAAAATTGGTATGATTATCACAAAAGCAACTGACATTTGATAGAGGAGTATCAATCAATTCAATTATTATTTTTTGAGTTCAAACCTCTACATCCACTACACCACTACATCCATATCTATAGGCTAAGAATAGAGGAAAGAAAACCATGTAAAATGAATTAAATGTGACCATTTACATGAAAAATTCTATACTAGATGAGTCACAAGATGAATAACACATGTTCCACTCATAATGAAGGTCAAGGATAAGCCATTACATTTCATTATATTGGATGGTTACAATAGGGGAGATACATTTGTATTAGTCAAAAATATCTCCCTTATACCATAAATCCCTTCAGACATGTAGTTTTGTGTGATGTGGTGCTCTTAGATGTTTGTGATGTGATTTTGGGCCAACCGTTTATATAGAATAGGCATGGTAAAGTATCACCATCACCATTAAAGGTCAATGATTTAGGTTCTAAAACATATCTCTTCCTACCTCTATTTCCTTAATCACTACTAAAAAATGCACAAAGATGATAGATAAAAAATAAATGCATTCTATTAATGATCAAGCCATAAAGTAGGATGATCATTGCTATATCAATTGCAAGGCCTGCATAGTAGAAGCAAATGGACTAGATTATAGTAAATTAAGATTATTTCTTCAAGTCACCAATTGGGATGCCATTAATTATGACTTAAAGAATTCAATTAAGTTGATTCCTAGTTCTCTTTTATCTAATACACCTATTTATCATAGATTAGTCCTTGAAAATTATGAAATCAAGAGATAGATCTAAGAATTAATTCAAAAAATGTACATTAGACCAAGTTCTTTACCATGTGGAAATCCAATTATCTTAGCTCCAAAGAAATATGGAACATGGAGACTCTATATTGACTACAAATATTTGAATAAAATCACTATGAAGAACTCTTATCCACTCCCTTATATAGATGAATTGTTAAATCAGCTTTGTGGTGCTTTCTTCAACAAATTGATCTCAAACTCAAATTTGATCAACTACCCTTAAATTCCACTAACATATAGAAGACTACATTCAAATCCAAGAAGGGATTATTTGAGTTTCCCTTTGGCTTGATCAATGCACCTACCACATTTATGAGAAATATGGATGAAATCTTACATCCCTATACTAGCTCATTTGTGGTTGTCTACTTAGATGAATTCTTATCTATATTAAGGCATAGGAGGAACATATGTAATATGTTTGATAGGTACTTCATATTCTTTAAACATAAAATCTATACGATAATCTGGAGAAGTTCTCATTTGGCATGAAATACATTTGGTATCTTGGATACATTGTTGATAATGAGGAAGTCCATGTTGATCCTATGAAGATTCAGGTTATTAGAGATTGGTCTACCCTAAAAACTCTAATAGAGCTTCATAGATTTTTTAATATTTCCAATTTATATCAATTATTTATATTGTGGTTCTCACACATTGCTTAGCCACCACACCATGTAACCAAAGGAGGTACCAAATCCAAGTTCTATAGGGAATATATACAATAGATAATATGTAAGATATTGAAGGACCAATTGTGTTTAGCTCCTACATTTTTCCTACTTAATCTGGAACAACCTTTTAAGGTAAATACTGATGCATCAGAGTACAAAATGGGAGTTATTCTCGCATAGCATGGGCATCCAAATGACTATTATAGTGAAACATTCAATGAAGCAGTTTAAAAATACCCCACATATGACAAAAAGATCTATTTCATTGTCCAAGCATGTAAATAATGAAAGCAATACATTTTGGGAAAAGAAACCATCATCCACATAAATCCCAAACCTCTACAATTCATTCAAAAATAGAGTAAGTTAAGGAAAGACATAAAATGTGAACCACACATCTATAGAAATTTTATTTTATCATCATGCATAAGGAAGGAAATTCCATTTTAGCAATAGGTTATTTGAGCCAACCTCCAATCATACCACCCATATACATTCTTAATTCATGTGGGGATGATAATTCTAATTGGTCCACCCTTTAATTAAGTAGATTCTGATTTTGCAAATACATATCAAACTCTTCATGTGGATAAGAATATTTCTAATTTTTATTTGCAATATAACCTCCTCTACCACATGGGAAATATTTGTGTACTAGCTAGTGGGCATTCAAATATGATTTAAAAATCACACTTTGGTATGAAAAAAAACATTGACAGTACTTTGAAAGAGCTTCTATTGGTTGAATATGAGAAATAATGTTGAGAGGTACATCAATTCGTGTACCCCTTGTGTTGTTTCTAAATCAACCAACAAGAAGTAGGGATTGTATATACATTGACAATGACATCAAAGCCTTCAAAATTTATTTCCATGAGTTTCCTCTCAGGTTTACCTATATCTAATTATGGTAATTATGGAGGGGGAAAACCTACATAAATGATTTTAGATGGATCCATTGTGAGCCAAGGTAACCATATGGCTAGGCCCTCATGCTTCAGGCTTGGTGATTCTTGGATTTGAGGGTTCACTAGGAGTGTTTTAAGGATTCACTCCAAATCTAGGATGGGAGGATTTTGATGTGTTAATTTACAAACACCTAAGTTTAGCTTATAAGAAAATAAATCTATAGCTATTAAAAATATTGTAAAAGGATGCAAGAATACAAAATGCAAAAAAATAGATACTACCCTAGAAATGAATTTTCCTTTACGTGTGTGAACTACTCCTAAGATACAAAAAATAAATATTTATTCTTTGAGAAATGACACAAGAAATATGCATACACAATCTAGCCTAAATGCAAAACTATATGTAGTTTTTTCTTCAATACTTATAGATAGAAACATGTAGGTTGTTCTTTCAATACCTAAATTTTTATTCCTAAGATTAAAATTATGTTCCTTTTATTCTTGATGAAGAAAAGGATAAAATAGAACAAAAACACACAATAGAACATATAAAATAGTCAAAAGACACCTAAAAGACTAAAAAAACACTTAGCTAAACTCATGTTTGTCCCTGTGTAAAATTCATGCCTCGTATCTGATGACTGTGAATATGAATTCATGTCCCAAAAATTATAACTGCAAATTCGAGCAAACCTATAAACAATGATAAAAACTTAAAAAATATTGTTAGTGTTTGGGGGCTTGCTTAAGCCGCTATGAAGACTAGGCTAGCAGGTACAACAATCAAGTACCCTTGGTCCTTTCAGCTGACCATTCAATTAACATAAAATTATATTGACCTTTTGGAAGTTGGACGAAGTGCAAATCATAGAAAAGATAGAAGAGGATTTTGGCAAAAAGTAGAGATAGAGAAGACAATTTCAAAAATCATGAAGAATACATAAGACAAGAGAAATGCTTGCCCCCTAAGGGGTGAAACAAGGGTTTCATTGAATTCATGCCCTATATAGACAAGTCATGAATTCACAACAAGAGGAAAAGTGAAGAAACAAGATGGCCAAAATACAACCTAAAATGAAATGCAAACATAGATGATCTAAGTGTAGATCTATGATAGTAAAGTGGAATAAAAAACAAAAATTATCTAAATGTATATTTATGACAATAAAATGAAATACAAAACATAAATGATATAAATGCATATTTATAACAATAAAATGAAATGCAAAACAAAAATTATCTAAATGCATATTTATAACAATAAAATGAAATGCAAAACATAAATGATCTATGTGTAGATTTATGATAATAAAATGAAATGCAAAACATAAATGATCTAAATGCATATTTATAACAATAAAATGAAATGCAAAATAGAAATGATCTAAATGCATATTTATAACAATAAAATGAAATGCAAAATAGATATAATCTATGTAGATTTATGACAATAAAAATAAAATGTACACAAAAATGATCTATAACTAATGCAAACCTACAATAGTAAAATAAAATGTAAACAAAAAATGATCTAACTACAAATCTACAATAGTAAAATAAAATGTACATAAAAATTATCTATAACTAATGCAAACCTACAACAGTAAAATAAATTGTAAACAAAAAATAATCTAATAAAATAAAATATAACAAAAATGATCTATAACTATGAAGGAGAAACTAGAATAAGAGCAATGAAAGAGCAAGAAGGATCTACTTGGGAATAATACCCTTAGGGTAATCATTTATCTCCTTATGGCAATGCTTTCTCTCCTTCTGTCAATGAAGCTAAGGATCTACTTACATTCAACTTGCCATTGTGGTTTGCTCAAACAACTATTCAAGTTGCTCACAAATGCAACTAACATAAAATCATAGATGGAATATGGAAGAAAGAAATTTCTAATTCATAGATGGGAACTAGAAAATTATAGATAAAAAATTAAATATCAAATATAACAAATAATATATGGGCTAAAAAAGGAACTCAACACCTCTATTTACAAACGGTTTGAGGGCTAGGCAGGAAAAATAAAAATTCAAAAACTAGGGTTAGGGCTAGGGTAAATCTGGAAAAAGCAAGGTTGGCCACTAGGGTTTTGGAACCTTAAGCAATATAGAAATTTTAAGAATCATGTAATTACGATAGCTAGACCAATGTGCAATTTTTCTACATTTTGGGGGACCAAATGATGTTAGAATATAGGTAAACCTATACTCGTCAAAAATATTTTTTCGAGCCCGATCCAATGGTAGTCGTTTTGGGAAGAATGGAGAAGGTTTGATAGGGAAAATGTTGGCTCAATGATTACCTTAATTTTTAAAGCAATAAATACTCAAATTTAGGTCTTTGAAAAGTGATTTTGGCTTGGTTGATTAGAGGATCTATGCATGAGCGTGAATTGATAAAAATTAATAAAAAAACAGGTCAGCTTTTAATGTCTATAGTAATGATTGTATTTTGTATTAGTTGATCATTTTTCAAAAATTGCTAATATGATTCCTTGTAAGAAATCCTTTTTAATTGAGGATATGAAAAGATTTATTATAGTTATGTGTTGCTCAAACTTGACTTGCCAAAGTTGATTATATTTGATATAGCAAGGTGTGTGAGTATTTTTTGGTCCATCATATAGAGCATGATGGACACCAAGTTAACTATGTGCATAGCCTTCCGTCCTTAGATTGATGGCTAGACAAAATTTGTGAATTAGTTGATTGTAAATATTCTTCTAATATACAATTCCAAGCATCCATGCACATGGAAAAATGCTCTAAAAGCCCTAAAAAATGTAAAACAAAATAATTGCTAAAATAGTATTTTTCTATTTTTATCTTTTCATAGCCAAAATGCATCTTTAGCTATGTTGACACATTAGTAGAATATAAAACACAAAGGCACAAGTCATGTGTGATTTTCATTGAATGTGCCCTTTGTAACTCATGTAATATTAATCACCATATTTCCATAACTCATGTAAGGTGAATCACCACATTTTCATATGGGTGACCTTCTAACTCAAGGAAGGAAAATCACCATGTTTCCATATGAGTGACCTTCCATATTCAATATAGTGGATTTCCAATACACCAATTCTTGTATAAATAGAGATTCCCCCTTGATTGTAAAAAAGCATGAGTAATGAATGCAATGTTATGGTTTCACATCTCTTCTCAAAGATTGCTTGCATTGTATTCTATTTCTTGAGTAATATAATCATTTTATTATTTTTATTATCTACTTTTGTGTTCTAGTTTGTCATACTCTATTACTATATTTTATTTTTTATTTATCTTAACTCAAAATTTTGAATTTAAAATTAGGGCCTCCTAGAGTTGGCTCTACTCCTATATGAACTATTATGTGAAGTTTTCTGGTTATTGATTCTTTCAACCTCAACAAGTGGGGATATAATATCCTTGACCTAGTTCTTTAGCTAGTCCTTTTATGTAGCATTCACTCTCAAAGCTTATTTTTCTTGCTGGATCTAGTCTCTTTCCTTATTTAGATATTCTACTTCTAGTTTGAGCTCCCTATTCCTTCTCTAAACTACTTCATCCTCAACTTCTAGGTAGTTAATCTTCATTGTTGTTCCATGTTTGAGTTGATTTTCCAATTAGAATAATTTTCATTGGTCCATTCTATTTAGATATAGCCCAAACACTTTGGCAACTAAGTCAATAGGGACCATCATTGCCTTAAAAGGCTTAGTTTCAATAGCCTTAGCAGTATATATGTGTATGTGTGTATATATTGTAGATTAAAAATACAACGCCAAACAAAAGATAAAACCATAATAATGGAATACATAAAAGTTGCACAAAACAAACGATTTCTATTAATCGATGGAGTTTAAAAACTCCTTTTGAATACAACTGGGCCTGTAACCCTTTATTCGTGATACACAGTTACAAGTTATGCTAGGGTTCTCCGAAACCCTAGTTGGCACAAATGGTGGCGCTTCCGAAGAATGTATCTTCAATCCCAACAGAGTGAGTGGGCTTCGTTGTATCCCTTGCTTGGACCACTCCAGCTTAATCAGCTGCCATCAATAAACTGGATCTGCTATCAAAAACCTGCACACATTAACACTATCAAGGAGTTAGAAATTAATAAGAGGGCTCCACTGTGTGAGCCCTCGAAAACAATCTAAAACCCTAGAAAAATGAAATGCAGGAATTCAATAACAGATTAATACATAAAATATGAGTACTTGCTTTAAAACTAATCTATACCTCTTTTTCTGTTTAACGCGGCTAGACCAGGCGACACCTGGAAGTAATGTGGCTGTCAGATCGGCTACAGAAGGCACCCTGGTGCACTCGCTGAACACCCGCGTGCTTCTGGATTAAGGTTTCAGATGCCGATCTGAGTCTGTGGCTGTGGGTAAATGCCCGTGGGCACTTGGTAAACGCCCGTGGGCACTTGGTAAAGGGGTAAACACCCGCAGGCACTTGCGACAAGAATGGGGGATTCTGTAGAATGCTACAGAAGAGATGGCGGTGAAAGCAACGATGGAAGCGGTGATGGATGCGGCGATGGATGCGACGAAAAGGTAGCAGAAGAGAGATAGAGGGGATCAGAAAAGGAGATAGAAGAAGTCCAGAAGATAGAAAAGATCCAGGATAGAAGTAGAAAAGATAGGGTTTGAGCCATCAAAGTGACTCAATTTATAATCTACTCTTAGGGCACACTTTAGGGTTTTAACGACACTTTGAACGTGTGGCTAAGATTAAAGTGGATCCAAGGGTAGAGAATAAATCTTGGTTGTGAAACGGATTAAGATGGATGGACGGATGAGATTAAATGAAGGATGGACAGCTCAGATTAAATCACTTAAACTATTATTTAAATATATATATTAAAATATTAAAATATTAAAATATATATATAAATATTAATTTAAATAAATTTGGGGATGAAAAATGGCGGGAAAGGTGAAATTGGGCCAAATAATGGCAGGAAAGATGGATGATTGACATGTGGCTGACAGGAAGGTATAGATGACTTGCAAGTGGCTGGATTTTGGTGTCTACATATATATTATCATGTTTCCTTATCAACTATGATTAAATAAGGATAGAATTATTGGAAGTCCTTTCCTTGATCCATGTGTATTCTTTCTCCCATATTTTCTCTTTGGTATCAAGGATATAAAACTCCTTCATGACATTTGTCACTTTAGGCTCATACACTTTTTTCCATGCAAAGACGATTGCTTGACCTAACAATCATGCTAGTTTAAGGGATGTCCCTATAGACTCAGTGTCTTATGTTGGGGAAGTGGGAATCATTACCTATAGGATAAATTGAAAATGTTGAGATGGAAGATATGGTAGACATGTGGAAGTGGTAGGTAGAAGAAGTGGATAAAATTGCATGTTTATTGAGGGAAATGAAGTTAAATGGTGGTAGTGGGTCATGACACTAGTTGTACCAATATTTCAGTTAGTGGATAGTGGTGGTGATATGGTACTTGAGACCAAGGTTTGTGTGGTGTTGGATTGGATGGTAGGATATGAGAATGATGTGATGAGTTTGGTCCTAACCATGAAAAAAACTATTGAAGGTAAGGTGTCCCTTGGAGAACAATAAGTTTCACTAGTAGAGGGTTAGAGAAGTGCAATAATATAATGGAAAGGGAGAGAAGTGGAATATAAGAGGAACAAAAGAGAAATAAGAGGATTAGTATATGGTGGTAGGGAAGTGGTAGTGGTACTATTAGTAGTCATATTGCTGGCCATTACCAACTTAGGATAGGATCCTCTTTGAGTAATTTCCCCTCCTTAAGTTGTGTTGTCTATAATTTTTGTTCCTTGGACACTACAACTTTATTAAAATTTGACTTGTACCTCTAAAATCCTCTCTATCCATTTATTTTTGTTTGTCTCATTGTTAAACTAGCCACTATGAATGTTACCAGTGTAATAGAGATGGTGATTTTGGGCATTGGTTCTTTAATCTCTAATAGGTTAAGTATCTTGTCATTGATTCACTAATTATATTGGCCCTCTTCGCACTTTTGGGGAACTTTCTATCCCATACAATGGAGAAATCATTATCAAACAATTGTCTCTACTATAATTTATAATTGTGCCTATCATGTATCTCATCCTATTACATGTTAGGATCTTTCCATCTATATAACCTAGTTTTCTAACTTTCGTCATATTTTGATGATTCATATTTATATCTAGATTATCTTTCACCTATTTGTAGAATGTGTGGCAATCTAGTGGGTTGGTATACCAACTTAGGATTTTGGCAACATACCCATGGTTACTCTTCATAGTGGCAACCCTAATTCTTCATTGGCATTTTCCTCCTATTGAATTTTATATCTCTTTTCATGGGTATATAAGGTAACTAGCATTTTTCTTTTCAACATCTTCTCAAATATTCCTTGTGGGTTATAAGACTAGTAATATCCTAGTTTTTCTATTCCCATATTCCAATATCATCTCTACCACTTGGTGGAACCCATGTAACTTTGGTATGATCCTCATGATTAGTTGATTTAATGGGTAGAAGGTGGTTTTCTTCTTCCTAAGTACCTTAGATCTACATAGTTGAGTTGCTACACATATTCTATATTGAATATGTAGTTAGGTACACATGTAGGCAATGTGAAGAGCATGGATGAAAAGCAATAGATATGGATGGAGGATTGGATCCTCCTCAAGTAGAAATATTCTCTTGGTAATTCTCAAGAAACTATCATTTGTTGTACCTCATTATAGAGCCTTAGTTATTTACCCCTAAACTTCTCCACAATCATCTTGTACACTTTGTCATAGAAGCAATAGGAGATATTTTTTACTTATTGGTAGGTTATGTCTATGCATTCAAATACTAAGAGGGATTAACCATAAGCTCCTACTTGGTCTAGTTGTAATGTTGGGAACCAATTTTTATTTTGATAAATAATGGGATAAACCAAGTAGGAGTTGTAGTTGAAATTTCTCTCATCTTTGAATACCTTTAGCTAATTATCCATATGAACTACTATGTACATTGCATAGTTAATAATTTGTGAATGGCCAAGGTAGGTCTAGCTAGCATGAAGAATTGAAATATTATCTTTATAAATATTTAGATCACTACTCCCATAAAATATGTCTATATTAAAAAATACCATTTATACATCTTTGAAAATGTCCAACTCTAGCAGAATACTAAAGTCGACTAACAAGTTGGATTTTTTCAAGTATAGGATTAAGAAAGCCCTCTAATATGTGCTTTTATATCTATAAGAAGAGTTATATATTTTTAAGGTTACATGACACCCACATTGGTGGGTCATTAGTCACCTTAAGAATTTTTATTATGAGTCCTTCCCTATATAAAAGGCATCTTCACTCCTTTGAGGAAGTCTAAAAATTCTATACAAAAGATTATATCTCTCTACTATGGTTTTCACTATTTCAAGGTAGACCCATACTTGAGGCACCATGTTCATAGCTATCCTAGAGGTCAAAATATGAATTATACTTTAGGATATGGTTGGAGGTCCTAGGTTGAACCTCCTTAAGGCTTCCTTTTTGACATACCCTGTTGAGTGTGTATAATTTCCCTCTTCAAACCTCTAGTATGTATCATCAAATTGTTCCTTTTTGGAAGAGGGGATCCATATCTCTTTATTTTACCTCTTACCTTCTATTATTCCTCTAATGGTCTCGCCTCATCTAGAAATATAGGTATAGGTGATAATGGAGTAGATGTAGGTGGGGCAGTGGAAGTGTAAGGTAATGAAATGGATCATACTTTGGGAAAGAGATGGTAGATGTGGAAGTGGTACCCATGATGGTTTAGGATGAAAAAATGAAAAAAATGAAGGTAAATTATAAAATTTTGAAAAATACAAAAAAAATGGTTGTGTAGAAAAATGGAGTGATTAAATGACTTTTAGGCATTTAGGAGATTTTATGGATGGAGCAATTTCTTGAGTTATTATATTAAATAAAAAAGGAGCATAGCATTTTTGTTTAGCAAAACAACAAAGTGGGGTCATTCTTGGCATAAGTATTTTATAGCCCCTACACCATGTAGACCTATCTAGGTAGGGCAAATAGCCAAAGGGGTTAAATTGCCTTCCTAGGTAATTTGCTCATGATAGGTGCAATGTTAAGTGCAAAATCCACTTTAAGAGTGATTTGGTTGCTAAAGCAGGCAACTCATCCATATTTTTGCTTAGTTACTTAACATCTATATGACATGTGAGGAATCATCATGATGTGTCCATCAAGTCCACATGGAAAAGAAGAAGATGTTGATGTAGTAACCATAAATTTTAGGAAGAAAAGAAATAATTGAAGTTTATTTTGAGAAGAAATGGAAAAAATAATTTCTAAAATAATAGTTTATAATTATACATACTTTTCACATATTCCTTTTACTAGAATCCTTATGGCTAGATCAAATAAATGTGCTACTCATTCACATAAATAGATAATTTTTTCCTATCCATAGTGTAATTTATAGGAATTTAGACCTGTGAAATTCAAAATTTGATTGGGTCCACTTCACAAGGAGTTAAACATCTATCATTCCCCTAGTTTTTTTTGGTCTTCATCCCACTTGAATATGAGATCTCCTTATTTGTAGCCCATATTTATGGGTCATTTTATCAAACCATATTTTAATAGAATCTTGGTATCACACCATTATTTTGAAGATATTTTTCTTTCCTCTTCTATGGCCAATAATAAAATCAACCTTTCTTGCATGGGATCAATTTCAATATCCTCTAATTCAATTTTTTGTGAAATCTCGAGGGAAGGAAGCTCTAAATTAATTAGTAGCATGGATTCCTTGCTATAGACTAATTTGTAGCATGACGATCTAGTGGATGCTTTTGGTATTTCTTGGTCTATCCATAGTGCTTTACATAGTTTAGCATGTTAGTTCCTTTGTAATTTGTAAATGGTTCTTTTCAAGACCCTAGTGATTGATGGTATCACTTTATAATGATAAATATAGGGGTCATGATACTTGTGAGGTGTCATGCATTATATATGTAGAGACCTTTATTTCCTAGTCCATGAGGTCTTTAAGTGTAGTCCTAAAGTGATACTGACTAAACCTAGTTTCTTAAAAAGAAGATTCCTCTTCTAAATAATTAAAATTCATTACCTTTGAAGACTAAGTTGACTTACCATTATTGCTCCCTTTTGTAGCTATCTTGGAGCTCCTTCATTGTCCCTACCTAGAGGAATTTGCTACATTTTTCTACTTAGAAGAAGCATGTATGATTGTTTTTATGGTTGTTAGTTTTATTTTTAGATGCTTCATTCTCTTTGATAATCCTACCTCTAATGCATGGGTATCTTGTGAAACTTCTCCTATTGCACACCCTAAAAATTCTTCCAAATATACCTCGATGTGGAATTCTATAAGATATCCATCATAATCAATTTAGTCAAGTCATGGTGTGCCAAGGTCTTAGAGTTAGCTAATTTTATTAGCATGCCTAGGATAAATAAAAACATGTTGACAAGGCATTTGTGCCTCAAGTAGGAAAGCAATTCAAAGCAGTATGTAAAGAGGATTTCAAATCTCCCTTTGTAAGTGATGAATTTTTTAAATTGCTAAGGCCACCTCTACCCAAGGGGATTGAAATGACCACTTGAAAAATCCTTTTTTGGTATCTTCAACAGTCTCACCTTATACCAGAAATTTTATCATTTCATGGTTATGTAGAAGTGGTTTGCATTTTGAACCACCTCTCACCTTTTGTAAGCAACTCAATAATCCTTGCTATACTTTCTTCTATTACTATGATTGTGACACCCTCACTATGATGTTATCTCCATGTAAGTATCAAAAAACCTTAGTTGTCACATTGTCATTATATCCCTAGAATTGTTCAAAGAACTATTACCACATAGAATCTTCAAATATCCAACCAACATTTGTATTCTTCCTTAATTTAGTAGTGATAATAGGCCCATGATGATACAGATAACCTCCCATTTTATATTCTTACCTATAAATTTGGCTATTTAAATTTTTCTAGATCCAAATTTAGTATGGCTATTTTAAACTATATCTTGTTCATGTTCTTTACGGCATCTTTGTTAGCATACCCAAATCTAGTATTTGTTCTAGGATCATCATTTTGTAGGTATGTCATACTTCCTAGGTCGTGCATCTAATATGATTGGTCATGATTAGATGGTCATGTTTCTTTCCCCATACTTAATGATGAACATCACCTTATGGTCAATAATGAGGGTGAGTTGCCTATTGAAAACTAGAGGCCACATCATCTATAAAATAGCACCTTGATATATTTTCACCAATCAATCCTACTTTTCTATCATTTTTTCTTCTTTTCATAAAATAGTATGAGGGAAAGACAAATATAAGGGTGGAGAAGGGTGGGTATTATCCAGTGTAAATTTTATTTAAATTCCAATTGATAATTAAAGGCTTACCTAAGTTACATGTAAAATTAGTTTTTTGATCATCCTCTAATGAAATTGATACTTCATGTAGTTAGTTGAAGCTCATAGTTGTTGTTGTAATTGTGTGAGATATTATTTTGAAGTTGATGTATTTTTTATAGTATTTGTTAGGATAAGAGTTATTGTTTTTCTATAGTAGTGTATATCTAGGTAAGAAGTTATGGAATATTTGTAATAGTATGTGGTTAGATAAGGATTTATGATTGTTCTAAAATAATGGAAGCTATTGCAGAATTTTTTGGAGCTATGCTAGGATAACTGCCAATTCCCTAGTTTTAAAATTATCTAAGGATTTTATGTGTATATAAATCCTACCAAAAATATTATTTTTTAGGGCATCTATATACTAGTAGTGCCCAAAAATTTTCATTATCATGATTTATTTATTTATTTCTTAATTAGTTATACCAGTAATGAAGAAGACCTCCACAATGTCTAATTCTTGGGTATGTAGTATCTTGATGAATTCATCCTTACACAATGGCTTGTGATACAATCAATGATAAATGGACATAAGGGATATTCTATTTGAATCCACTATATTGACATTTAAATCATTGATATCTAATATATTATCAATTTTTAGGTTTCTAACCACCATGTTCTCAAATGCCTTTATGGTCCTTATATCTTGAATTATATAAAAAATCTTAATCACTTGGTTTGAATATCTTGGTCTTGATGAACTGGATATGCCATTGAACTCTCTATTATTGCACTAGTTTAGTATGGAATAAACCTTATTGGTAACCATCATCTAGCCTGTTGAACTGGTTAATTTATTTTGTGTTGATAAAATTTCCATGCCAAGATTAAATGATGTTCTTAATATTTTAATTTTAAATTTGATTGAAATAATAGCTCTCTTGCAATATACCAACTAATAGAGTGTAAAAATTATGGTTGTCTTTCAAGTTGTCTTATATGCCCACACAACTTCTGGTAGTCTAGTAGCCCAATCAATACAATGTAGTGCAATTATCTTTGTAAGAATATTCTCTACCTCTTTGTCGATAATTTTGACTTGGTCATTAGCCTAAGGGTGGTATGGTGTAAAATTTCTATGTTGAATTTAATATTGTTCCATTAGATATGACATATGATTTAAAATAAATTTTTGTCCTTGATCCATAACTATCTCTCACGGTACACCAAATATAGTGAACAATTCTTTGTATAGAAAGGTTGAAACCTATTTATATCTATCTTATTTAAGAGGTTTAACTCCATGCACCTAGTGCCTATACATACCAACAATACTCCTTTTGGTTTGATGGGGGAATAATTGACCCTATGAATTCCAAGCCCTATTTTTGAATGGCTCAGTTACCAACTATGGTTCGAAAGAAAATTTTATCAGGTTTTGTAGATTTTCCTATTCATTGATAGGTATCACACTTAGAAATGTAGTTCTTGGTATCCTTGTCAATAAAAACCAATAGTAACCTACATATAATATTTTTTTAGTAGTCCTCTTTTAAGCTAAATGGATACCATGTGGTTCACCATGGTAGTATCTAAGGATGTTATACATCTCATCCTATCTAACACATCACCTAGTAATATTGTCCAATCTATATCTCTACTTATTAGAATGGCACACTCCTAACCATAAGTCTATATATCCATTATGGTGAAATTTTTTTTTTGGAGATTTTATTGTAACCAAAAAATTAATGGCATCTACATACCATAAAATTTTGGTAGTTATAGCAAATAAATGTTCATCGGGGAAGCCATCTTCAATAATTTAAATTTTACTTTTGAATGTAAAGTGAGATAGGAAATTAGCGACTATATTTTTATGGCCTAGTTTATCAATGATTATAATATTAAAATCCTATAGAAGAAACATCCATTGTATAATTTTCTCATTCATAACTAGATTATTCATCATATATTTAATAACAAAATGGTCTATATGAATGAATATAGGGTAATCAATAAAATAGTGATAGAACTTGTTGATAGCACAAACTATTGCTAGGATTTCTTAGTAACAGTTTAGTTCATTTTAGCAACAAATAATGTTTTACTAATATAGTAGATGGCATAAGTTTCTTAACCTTATTTTTGGCCAAGTACAAATCCTAGGGCTATGTCTGAGGCATTGACGTGAATGTGGAAATGTATACTCTAGTTTAGGCCTCTAAGAGTTGGAGTGTCTATGAGCTTGTCCTTGAGTGTTTGAAATGTATATTGATAGCTAGGAACCTATTTGAATTTAACATCTTTAGCTAGCATATTGACTAGAGGTGCTACAATTTTGCTAAAATCTTGTATCAATAGGTATCCTGCATCATTGAGAAAACTTCATACATCCTTTTTTTTCTTTGGCATAGGGAGGTTCTTGATAATTTCTACTTTTTTAGGGTCTAATTCTATTCATTTTAAGGATGTGTTATGTCCTAGGATAATACCTTATATCAGTAGCATATTACACTTTTTATGGCTAAAATATAGATTAGATTCTTGGCATCATTTCAAGACCATCTCAAGGTTAGATAAAATCTAATCATAGGCATTTGCATATATTGTGAAGTCATCCCTATATATTTATACACAATCATAGTTAAGGCCCACAAATTTGCTTAATATGGATTACTAAAATGTCATTGGTGCATTGCATAGCCTGAATGGAAGTACTCAATATGTAAATATACCTCAAGGATAGGTGAATGCAGTCTTATCTTGATTTTCTAGTACAATCAAGATCTAGTTATAGCAACTAAATCTCTCTAGTAAATAAAAGTATTTCTTACCTACAAGTGTGTCATGAACTTTATTGATGAAAGATAAAAAATATGTAATATTTCCTGGTAGCCTTGTTGAGTTCACTATAATCGTAACATATTATCCATTCCTAATTTTTCTTGGGCACTATCACAAGGAGAGAAACCCTTTAACTATCCAAGATAGAGTAAATAAAATAAACTTTTAACAATCTCATGCAAGGCTAGGCTCATTCTTCATTAGGGTCGTCTGATAGTTTTACAGTCTTCTTTGATGTAAATATGATGCATATAAGTGTTAGGTTGTATGTAATTCATATTGTGATACTCATAAGCAAAGGTAGTACAATTATTTTTCAATACCTTACGTAGCTATTGATATTGATCCTTATTCAGTTATGCATTTAAATTCAATGTTTTTCCAAGTGCAAGTTCAATTTTTATAATTTTAGGATCATTTGTATGGATGTTGTAGGTGGGAAGGAATTTTCTAAAGCAAGAGTAATGGAAAATAATTTAATGAAAGCATATGAAATATTTCCTAGGAATGGCAGAGCCATTCAAGGAGACAAGGGGATAGGGGTTGTCCTATTTTATGGTCTAAAATAATCTTTCTAAGGGTGATGTTTAAATATAAGGTTATTGTATATATTTTATGATAGAAATGTCTTATTTTATTTCATGCCATTTACCTATGGTCATAAGATATTCCAAGATAGTCATATTCTATCCACGATGTTATTTATTCATCCTTAGATGGTTGTGATAATGAGTAGAGAGTCATCATTTTTGTAATTTTCCTATTGGATATGGTCATGTCTCTTGGCTTATAGTTTATGTAAGCATATATTGTAGCTAGCCAAGGTCTCCCTAGAATTAGTGGATATCCCTCAAATTGGCCTCAGGGTAGAGGACCATAAATTCACCTGAGTACTCCCATGACTCAACAATAGAGATGATGACATCTTCCAAGTTACCATCAACTTTTACTATTGATTAATTAGCCATTTTAAGTACTATGAGTGTTTCCCTTAGATCTTTAAGATGAAAATAAAATATGGTCTCTTTAATCCTAACTGTTGTTGCCATTGCATAACATACCCCAAATTTGGGAACCCACCTTAAATTTTGATTTTTATGGGAAATTTTGGTTTGCATTGAGTGATTTATTGATTAGTTATACCGAGACATGTTGGTGATGTGGATGAGTTTTAGTAAAGTCCGAAGGTTTAACATGGTCATGCTTAGCGGTGGATTTTTTTGTTTATGTTTGATCTCATTGTCCTCATGTGTTTGACCTCATGTTTTTATCACATCCCATTTCGAGTACCACATTGCTCATGTTCTTAAGATTTATCTAGTGGTATTTTTGGTGTTATATAAGCTTAGTCCAAGGTTTATAATGAATCATTCTTGAATCCAATTCATTGATTATCCATGGATCAATAAAAATAAAAATATATATAATATAAAAATAAAAACAAAGAAAAGAAAAAATAAATAAAAAATAAAGTAATAATATATATATATATATATATATATATATATATATATATATATATATATCAAAATGAAGTCATCAATGTATTTCTCTTGTTTTGGGAAGGTTTAATTTAATTTTTATTAATGGTTTTATTTTGGGAAGTTTAATTTGTGTGATTATTTTTTTTTGATAGGTTATAAAAAAATTGTGGGCATGATTTTTAAGACGAACCCCAACCCAACCAACCAGCAGACACAGTATCGAAGTGCAGTAAATGTGGAGTTACAAATTTTGAGGAGCGCAATTGACATGATGGCATGATTTTTGAGGTGAGAGGCATGGTCAAAGTGGAGTTCAATATGCCACTAAGGCTTAGTTGAGTCATTAGTAATGATGCATGTTTGTGTTAATAAACCTCCATTTCATCATTCCCAAGTGCATGTGGGATTACACTTGTGAAATATTTTATCTTCTTACAAATGGCCACAAAGATAATTTGGTCCTTGAGCTCAGAAAAGAGCATTGAGAGAAGCAGCACAGGTTAGGTGCCCAGCATGAGGTGCCTTCAAGGTTCTTCATTTTCCATCATTTATGATTACCACATATGCGTGAGGGACGATTACAACAAAGCAGATAATCAAGCTTCATAAAGTAAGGTTTGTAACATGAGGTCGAATGTATATTGATTTTGGTAGAAGGACAACAAATCAATTGGCCATAAGGGAGGTATGTTCCCCGGTAGAGTGGTTATCAGTCTCTCTGGACGTTTTTCTTGGCTCACTGAACCATAATCGAGGTGTTAATATTAATGTCGGTCGAAGGAAGAAAAAGATAGCGAAGATCAAGCAAGTATGGAGATGAAAATGAATACCTTTAACGGGAATGAGTCCCTGAGAAAGAAGTAAAGGAGCATATTTTTGGGCTATATATAAGAAAGCGTAAAGAGGTCAGTAGATAACTTTAGGAACTTCCATATTGGCGGTAACAGAGTGTGTGCAATACATGAAAGCATCGGAGATGATGCATGTCATGGTAGGAATCTCCGATTTATCATAGGTAGAACATAGTAGCTACTTCAGCTTGGAGTCCAACTTTTACAATACACCAGAGTACTTGCCCATCTCTATCGTGTGATCGTTTTCAATCGGTAAACCATTAAAAATTGATAAATATAAAAATTTAGTCGTTATAACACATGAGAATCAATAAAACTATGTTTCTCGCTCCATTCTATATTAATGAAGCTGATGAGAAAATACTCGCATAGACAATGATTCAACGAATCTCAAGAGAGCTTTGACATGATCTTGTATAGGAAATGGAATGACCACCATGTCCAGAACATGGCTATCTTCAATGTTGTCACTATTCATTATCATGGCCAGTCGTATTTGCATCACCCACGAGGATGGTAAAATATACAATGAAATCATCAATCATATGCATGATAATGGTGAGTGCAATTATCGATGTCATCATTAGCGGCTACATTTTCAGTTATTTTGTGTGATGAAAAGTGAAGGACAAACCTTACCCAATGCAAGCTGATAACATCAACATAATATTAGCAAAGAAACTTTACTGGACATGCCCCACCAACACCACTGTTAACATTGTTGATTTGGAAGTTTGAGCTCCATATGAGTTTGACGATAAATGTTACGTGAAGTTTAATGAGTTACATATGCTCTTTCAAATGAATTAGACATAGGGTAATGAAATTCATATTAAAAGCACATCGTCGGATTCTATGTCCATTTTGGCTATTAATGTGCAAGTTTCCCAATACAGAGTTCACGTTCATGCATTAGGGTATGGATTAGTTACACTAGGAATATAAATACAATGGTCTAGTTATTCAATATAAAAGGAGGACAATTGCATGATGTATGTGCCATAGGCAAAAACGTTACCGAAAGAGTTGTAAAATAAATGGTAATTAAGCATAATCATTTACAAGTGGAGAAAATAAGAGAAAGCAAAGAAGAATGCATTATTGGAAAAGAAGCATTAGGAAACAAACGATTGGGAAGGAAAACGAAGTTGAATAGCCAATGTTGGAAATTATAAAAATCAATTAAAACTTATGGAAGAGAGGTCAGAGAATTTTTGGAGTAAGTGCATTTTGGAAACCAATTTTTCTTGAAGAAACTCTCCTCCCTTGTTGCTGGACTGCACCAAATTTCACCATTGTAATCCATTTGAAGCAAGGTATTCTACAAGTGTATTCATTAAAAATATTTCATGTTGGCAATATATTGGAAATTTTAATAAGTTTTATGCATGCAAATGGTAGACTTATTTATTTTTTTAATATATTATGTTTTTTCCTTAGAATATTGCATCACATTAACATTGGACTACGTGAAGACGGATCAAATTAATGTTGGTTTAGTGTAGGATATTCACTTATGCCGATTCGAGTAGAAATTTTTAAAAGTTTCAGTGACTTGTCCTCTTATTTTATTTTTCTAACCCTAGCCTTTCATCAAATACAAAGTACAAAAAAATTAAAAATTAAATAAAATAAAACCCAAAAAAGAAATATCTAGGTTTCAATAATTAAATTTCAAATTTTCATGTTTACGCAAATTCACACATTCAGAGGAAAATTTGAAGTTTAAGCTTTGCATAATTATTAAAATAATCATTCCTTTCAAAACCCGCTTTAATAAAAAAATTTTACTCATTTAATTTCATTTTATGCAAAAATTTGAAATTTCCATAAATTTCATTTTTATTTTCAAGCAAATATTAACAATTGAAGATAAAAAACATTGGCTTAACAAACAAAGATAAAAATTGGCTTAACAAACAAAGATAAAATTGGCTTAACAATCAAAGATAAAATTTGGTTAACAATCGAAGATAAAATTTGGTTAACAATCGAAGATAAAATTTGGTTAACAATCGAAGATAAAATTTGGTTAACAATCGAAGATAAAATTTGGTTAATAATCAAAGATAAAATTTGGTTAACAAACAAGATAGGAATGGTTCTTTGGACGATGGCGGGAGCAACAGCAGGAGCGGCAGCTGGAGCGCAGTTTGGAGCAGAAGCGGAGGCAGGGCCGGGATCGGATCCAAAACAGAGCGTTGGATCCTGGGCGGGCCCGGATCCAGGAGGTTCAGGTACGTCCGGGCCCTGGCTGGGCCCAGGCGGATCCACGGTGGGGTCGAACGGGGGTCTCGAGCAGTGCGTTGGGTTTGGTGGGGTCGATATTTTGGGCCCGCACCCCCTGCCTAGCCCTGTCGCGTCGGATGGCCTTAGGAAGGCAACCCCCGATCCGAGGCTAGGGTGGGCCTCGAGAGGCCCTAAACCCTCCTACCAATAGGTTTTGGCAGGCTCCAGGACCCCTACACGGGCCCTAGGTGTCGGACTTTCCCTCCAAGGCACCCACATTTCCATCCAGGAGGAGGTTTACTCTTCCCTGGTTTTCGATTCTTCATCCTCCTTGGTTGGGAAGTTCCTGGGCGGGCGCCCAGACATGGAGATGATCCGCAAATGTGCGGCCACCAAATGGAAGGTCTCCGACCATATCCAGCTAGTTGCCCTGTCCAGAGGCTTTTTCATTATCAAACTCAACAACAATGAGGATGCTGAGAAGATCCTGTCGGGCGGGCCCTGGTTCTTGGGTCGTAAGAGCCTTTTTCTCAGACGCTATGGTGCATATTTTCATCCCAGCACCCAAAGCATCAACTTTGCCTCAATCTAGGTTCACCTCCTAGACCTCCCCTTTCATCTGTGGCACGAAGACATTCTTAAGCTCATCGCCCAGTCGGTTGGAGACCTGGTGGCCTTTGATCCTGTGACCAAGGCTGGCTCTCGCATGGTGCATGCAAGGTTCTGTGCCAACGCCAACCTCGAATTTGAGCTCCCCTCCTCGGTGACCATCTCTTCTGGGTCCTTCTTCTGGCGCCAAACCCTTATTTACAAAAATAAACCTGCCTTTTGCACCTCCTGTAGCTCTCAAGGACACCTTCCTCACCAATGCCCAGCTTCCAGGAATGTGGAAGGCCCTAATCCCAAACCCCCGCCCAGCTCTGGTCAGGCCACCTCCCAGGATCCATCTCGTCCCAACCCTAGCAATCCCCTCAAGGAGGTTTCCCCTTCGGGCCCCCAGGCCCTCAAGGCTTGTACGGAGGGCGTCCCCCCAGTGACTCCTCCGGGGACCCGATCCTAGATCCCCCCCCGCACCCCATTCTGGCTCCTTCGCAAGCCCCGGCTGCTACCGGGACCCAACCCTCCCCCCCCACCCCCTTCTAACCCCGGCCCCCCAGGCATCCTTCCCGAAACCTACCCCCTTGGTGTGTGGGTCTGAGAGATCTAATGATGAGACCGAAGGCAGCTCTCCTTCCGAGTTTGACGAAGTCAGCCCCAAAATGACCCGGAGCAGATCCTTTACCATAGATTTTGGCAACAAAGGTAAACGAGGGTGGCCCACCCGGTGCAAACAATGGTCTAGGATCACCAAGGATGACATTGCTAGCGGTTCCCAAACTACGCTACCTGACGTTGGCACATGCTTTCACAAGGCGGATGACGCCCGATCCAAACCTCCCGCCTAGGCTGGAAAGGGGGGCAGGCGACCCCAAAAGGGTGCCAAATGAAGTTAATCTCCTGGAACATCAGGGGACTCAATGGGGTCCCCGAGAAAAGGATCCTCGATAAACTTCGTAGGGACCACCGCCCATCCTTCATCCTCCTACAAGAGACCAAGATAGATGACGTCGTTGCCCAAAGAATTGCCCATGCTACCTGGCACAACTGTGAAATTCTCTCCACCCCCATGGTTGGCTTAGCCGGGGGCCTCATGTGCATGTGGGACCCTCGATCCTACGAGGGAAGGCTCATTTCCTCATTGCCCAAGATCATGAACATTCTGGTCCACTGCCTCAACTCTAAGCGATCATGGATCCTATCCAACATCTATGCCCCCAACAGTCCCGTTGAGAAAGCAAGGCTCTTGCATGAAATCAACTCGATGAGAGAAGCCTTCACTCCCCTGCCCTGGATCCTATTTGGGGATTTCAACAGCCCCCTATTTTCCTCTGACAAATGCGGGGGTTCAAAGGTCAAAACCAAAAGCATGGACGACTTTGGGGCCTTTACTACCCACAATGAGCTCATGGATGTCAGCCTGAAGGGTGCCCGATTCACGTGGTCCAACAAGTGAGCGGGACCCAACCACATTTAGGTAAGGTTAGATAGAGTGTTCTTGTCTAAGGAAGCCCTCCCCATTTTTTCTGACGCCTCCCTATTGGCCCTCCCCAAAATTGGATCCGATCATAGCCCCCTCCTCCTCAAGACTGATCATCACCCCCCCCAGGAGACCCTTCCGGTTTGAGTCCATGTGTCTTCACCACCCTGACCTCCGGGCCCAGGTCGGCTACTGGTGGGCTCCCCCGTCCTCGGCCACCTCGCTGAACAGGTCTTCCACAAGTTGAGACGCCTCAAGGAACACCTCAAGACTTGGAACAAAGAAGTGTTCGATAATATCTTTGAAAGCAAGGAGGCTATCAAAAATAAACTCGATGAGATTGAGTCCAGATTCCAAGCTGGCTCTCAAGAGCCTGGCCTCAGGGAAGAGGAACGCACTGCCCTCAGTGAGTACCACAATATCCTAGCCAGGGAAGAAACCTTTTGGATGCATAAGTTGCGTGCTCTGTGGATCCAAGATGGCGATGCAAACACCAAGTTCTTTCATGCATCGACCCTCCGAAATAGGGGTTCCAACAGAATTATCGAGCTGGTTGATAGCAATGGTAGTATCATAAACAAGGAAGAGGACATCCAAGCCGAGGCAGTCCACTTCTTCCAAGAGCTCCTGGGCGATGGACCTCCTATGTCCTCAAAGGCGGCCGACTCTCTTCTGGAGCACATCTCGACGTCCGTTCCGGCCATGGCTAATGCAAATCTGGTTCAAGCCTTGTCGGACTCAGAAATCCATGCTGCCACCTTTTCCATGAAGGCTGAGGCAGCCCCGGGCTCGAACGGGTTTCCTACCTACTTCTTCCAGGCTTTCTGGGACATTGTGGGCCTTGATGTGTGTGTTTCCATTCGAGACCTACAGTTTTCCAGATCCATTCCCAGAGGCATCAACACCACCTTCATAGCCCTGATCCCGAAGACCCAGGCTGCAAGGTCCCTATCAGAATTTCGCCCCATCAGCTTGTGAAACGTCCTCTATAAAATTTTGACTAAAGCCATGATAAACCGCCTCAAAGACATTCTTCCCCTGATCATTTCCCCCTGCCAGGGAAGCTCCATCAAAGGCAGGCTGATTACTGACGGGGTCATAATCATGCATGAGGCCATTCACTCAGCTGTTCTTTCCAGAAAGGCCCATTTCCTGATCAAGCTCAATTTGAACAAGGCTTTTGACAGGGTCGATTGGAGCTTCCTGTCCAAGGTCCTCCTCAAATTTGGGTTTCACCCCTCCTGGGTCCATCTCATCAAAAAGTGCGTGTCCTCCCCCTGGTTCTCTATCCTGGTCAATGGTTCCCCGACCGGGTTCTTCCCCAGTTCCAGAGGTCTCCGCCAAGGTGACCCCCTATCCCCGATTCTCTTTATTATCCTGGCCGAGGCCCTGGGATGAACCATTTTGAAAGCTGTTACTCACGGTCTTATCTCGGGCATCAGACCTGCGTAGGACCTCCCCCCCGTGTCCCATCAGCAGTTTGTGGACGACACCATTCTTGCCTCCTCGGCCTCGGTCCCTTAGGCTAAGGCCCTCAATAGCATCCTTACCCTATATGAGGAGGCGGCTGGGCAAAAAATTAACATACGAAAAAGCAAGATTTACTTCATCAACACCCCCGTGGCTAGACAAATCAAAATCGAACGGATCCTGGGCTGCTCCCCCAGCTCCCTCCCTTCCTCCTACCTCGGGCTTCCTCTGTTCACAGGGGCGTATTCCAAGGTGTTGTGGAATGGGGTGATTGAGTGGATTCAAAGAAAACTCGCCCCCTGGAAAGGCCACCTTCTCTCTCAGGCCGACAGAGCCACTCTCTTGGCGTCCATTCTCTAAAGCATTTCGATATACTTCATGTCGGTCTTCAGAATTATGGCCTCCATTGCTACTCTCATTGAGCAAATTTAAAAATGTTTTCTCTGGTTGGGAGGCGAAGACAAGAAAAGGATTCCCCTGGTCTCCTGGCCCCTGGTCTGCCACCCCAAAGATGAGGGAGGGATCGGGCTCAGAAGGGTGGTTCCCTTGAATAAGGCCCTTCTGTCCAAACATGCCTGGAAGGTTCATACCAATACCCCCGACGAATGGGTTTGCATTGTGCGTAGGAAGTACTGCCATAATCACCCTTTCCTTGGGGATACCTTGCCCTGTGATGGATCTACCTTCTGGAAGGCCCTGCTTTCCACCAGAGATATTATTCAGCAAGGGACCATATGGATCCTTGGAGACGGTGCCAAGATTGACTTCTAGGAGGACAGATGGATCCTCGACGAGGCCCTGAGCTTGGATAGATAACTCCTTCTTCTCAAACCTGGGCTTGCGGAACGTGGACCCAGAGTGTCTGACTACATGACCTAGTGTCAGGGGCAGACCACCTAGAAACCCATCCTAAACCCCAGGTTCCCGCTTCAAGCTGCCAAGCTTCAGCGCATCCTCAGTGCGACAGTCATCCCTTCTTTCGGTGACAGTGATAGATGCGTGTGGCATGGCTCTCCCAGCGACATTTTTTTAGTCAAGTCTACTTACCATATTCAGAGAACCCCGGGGGCAACCACCTTCCCGACTCAGCTGGTCTGGGCCAAGAAATTGATCCCCAAAATTAGCCATTTCGTTTGGGCGGCCGTCCAAAACAAAATCCTCACGATCAAAAATCTGATCAAGCGAGGTTTCCAAATCCCCAACAGATGTTTCCTCTACCGTGCCACTTGGGAGTCTACCAACCACCTTTTCTTAAACTGTGCCTTCTTTTCCAAAGCTCTGGGCCTCATCCTCTCCCATTTTTCCGTTCAATGGGCGGCCCCCAATTCCATTTTTGACCTCCTGTCTCAGTGGCCCACCCCCTTTGCCCATCCCTTTCTTCGCTTCCTCTGGAAGGCCTACCTTCCTCACTTGCTCTGGAAAATTTGGCTCGAGCGTAACCGACGAGCCTTTTCCTCCCCGGCCTGCTCCCCCTAGAGGTTGGTATCCAAAGCAGTCTCCTTTGCCACTGAGAATTCCTGCCTCATTCCCCTTTCTACGAAACCCAGGCGGTCGAGCGAAGCTTCCCTTCTCTCCTCCCTCGGCTTCCAGATCACCCCCCCTGCTTCCCCTCCCGCCCCTTCCCGTCGCTCCCTGATCAGATGGACTCCCCCCCCCGGGTGGCTCAAGCTCAATTTCGATGACGCTTCCAAAGGCAACCCCGGGCCCTCTGGGGCTGGCGGGGTTATCAGAGATGGTTCCGAGAATCTGGTCACTACCTTCGCGGTCCCGCTGGGCAGGCAAACTAACAACTTTGCCAAAGCTGCCGGCCTGCTCAGTGGCCTGTCGGCTCTCAGGGGCTCCTCCCCAAAAATTATTATTGAAGGCGACTCCCAAGTCATTATCAGAGGCGCCAGCAAGCTTGAGTCATATTCTTGGCAATTCCAGAACTCCATCCAGGAGGCCCTCTTCCTGCTCCAGGGCTTCCTCGATCACACTTTCCAGCATGTTCTTAGAGAAGGCAATAGGGTTGCTGACTTCATGGCTAATCTAGGCATCACTGTTGGAGAATTCACCACTTGGACCTCGCACTTCCCTGTAGGCCTAATCCAAATTACGATGCAGGACCACCCCGATCATGATGTTCTCTCGGGTGTCTAGTCTTCCCCGTGGCTGGCCGGCGAAGTCCCCCCGACATGTGCATCCGCTGTCCAGTGCTTCTCGGCCCCGTGTCGACCCATCGGCTCACCACCCTATCCTCGTGAGGACCGCCCAGGTCCTCCCCACAGCGGCCCATGTTGGCCAGCTGGCAGCCCTAGCAGCCCCATTTTTTTGTGCATGGCGGACCTCCCCGTCATTCCCACTTTGATCTCTGCATCGCCTGATTCTCGTGCCATGCCAACCCATTCGAGGTCAACTCCGACGTGGCTCACTCCCAGTGCTCCTCCGCTCAGCGTCCACCAACTGGCACTTTGGTAGTGGGCCTTTCCCATCCTCGCGTGTCAGCAGCCTGGTGCGCCCCCTCAGCCCCCTCCCCATCGTGTCGATCCCAGCCGCGTGTGCTACTTTCCAAAGCTGGCGGCGCTCCCCCTTCTCAAGCCATCGCACGGCCTTTTTATTCCCCTCCCTATCCCATCCCGCTGTCGCATTCCCCCTACCCAGCTCTTTCTTCCCCGGTTTGGCATTTTTTGCCCCCTATGTCCCCACCTTGCCAGCTCATCCCCCATGGCATCCAAAGCTATTTTTTTGGAGCCCCTTGTCCTCGAGTTGAGCGGCCCTACTCGCTTATTCTTTGATGCCAAGAAATTTATGCCATTTTTCAGCAAATTCGTCGACCATGACGATGAGATCACCCAGGGGTTCTTGGAGTCGTGGAATGACGGGGAAGTTACAGTCAAGGGTTTGCACTTCAAAATCTCCAAGGACTTCCTCACAGAGGTCACCGGCCTCCACCATGAGGAGAAATGTCGTGTCGTCAGACGAGATAAACACAACTGGGAAGAGGAGCTCTCCCGCTTCCCAGATCACCAGTGGGACAAAGCCAACTTACTCTGCTCTCACCTCCCGGTGCCGTTCGATGAAGCCATTGTCCCAGTAATGCAATATATTACCTGTGATGATCCCGAGCAGTGGCTGTTTAGCTTCCATATTAGTTATTTTAACCACCTTCGTGTAGCTACCCTCATCAGCACCCCCCGCTTCCTCCTCTACTCTTTGGGTCTGACCATTGAGCGTGCCCGCAAGAACCATTCCCGACCCTTACACCAGGGGCTCATGGTTGTTCTCTACAGACATGCCCTGGCCAACCAGCCCCAGCTGCACAGCATTCCCCCCTCTCTTCTGTCCCGCCCCTCGAAACTGGCGTTTCTCCCCCTGGTTCCCCTGTCGCCAAAGGCTCCCCCGCTCCTGTCGATTCTGCTTCCCTGAAGCGTCGTAGGCCTACACGCAAGTGCAGGGCATCAAGCACAGGCCCTGATAAGGCCCTTCCTCCCAGTTTAGGGTGTAAAAGGGCCTCCCCTGGACCCAGTTGGACTGCAAAAAGCCCTAAGAATGCCAAACCAGAGAACTCGGAGCCCACTGTGATCAGCTCTGAGTCAGATAATGCATTGCAGAAGTTGGCACTCCATGGCCTCCTAGATACTACGGTCAGTGCTCTCAACATAGTTGCCCAAGCTGGGTCTTATGCCACCAAGGCATTGTCCGAGCTCCATCACAAGCTGGAGGAAAGCGCTGTCAAGGGCCAGCGGCAGACTGAGCGGGTCGAGGATGGATCAGGGCCCAGTTAGCTTGGCCCCAAGAATTCACTGTTTTCAATGTGTCTTGTTTTTGGGTTTGTTTTTTTTGGAGATTCTCGGCTGCGAAGTTTATTCAGGCACTTTTGTTTTCTGTAGTTTCCAGGGCCCCAAGACGGGGACGTTATTTCTATTTTATGTTTCCAGGGCCCCGGGATGGGGACGTTATTTTTGGTTTTAAAGTTTCACTGCTTCGGCCACTACTGTAATTAAGGTTTTGGGATCCTATTTAAAAAACCCGCTGTAAATATACTGTTACCTATCAAAAAAAAAAATTGGTTAACAAACAAATATAAAATTTGGTTAACAAACAAAGATAAAATTTGATTAATAATTTGAGATAAAATCAATTCAAACCAAATTTCCAAAGATTGAAATCAAATATTTATCAAATTTCGAAGGTTGTTGGTTGATCAACAATTTCATATTTTCGTAAATTCCATGAACAACAAAATTATTGCAAATCAAATCGACTCAAAATAGGCCCCTTGTTAATAGGTATATGCAATACTGAGGTATCCAATTAACTCTTAGATTCTCACATTTTTCACTAAGCATTTCAAGCAAGATTAACACATTAAACAGAACCTTGGGGAAATTACAAATATTTCCTTGCAAGAGAGGGTATCCAGGCAGAATTTTGACTATGGGTATATTTTTGTGATTGGAAAAAAATATCTGATGCAGAAGTATCTGGCAGCAACAGGGCAATCTGGCATCGGACAAAACTTTTCTAAGTATTTCGCAAATCGGGAAAGCAGGGCAGAAGTTGTAGTAGGAGGAGATGTCGTGAAATCGCGACGTCACGATTTCACGACGTCACGATTTCACGACGTCGCGACATAGAAAGGGCAAGAGAAGCAGCGGGCAGAAGGGTCGCGATATCGTGACATAAAGCAAAGAAGTGAAGCAGTGGCCAGAAGGGTCGCGATATCACGACGTTGCGATATCATGACGTCGAAGAAGCAGTCAGGGCAAGGACCGAAGGTTGTCGCGATATCACGAAAAACAGCAAAAACTTTAGCACAAAGGTGAGTTGGTCATGATATCGCGACGTCGCGATATCGTGACATGAATGTGAAACAAAAGCACGAAGGCAGAAAGGTCACGATATCACGACTTGTCGCGATATCATGACCATAAATGAAAAGGAGCGCAGTGGAGCTGAAACGTCGCGATATCGCGACATGTCACGATATCATGACGGAGAGAGAAGAAGGCGAGGAAAGAGAAAGAGGTGGCGGGAACCATGATAGGCGATATTTTCAAGGGGTGTTACGGATGACACGTGGCACCAAGGTGCAATTAAAGCGGGTGATTACCCAGGAGCATGGGAGACGAAGAGGATGGGCGCACAGAGTTTTCTGACGGAATCGGCGGTGACAGGGACCGTGCGGAGTGGGGTCTTAAATCGGGTTGGTGTCTCGATTTTTGTGTTGATGTTTCAGAGGGTCGAGGCCTCTATAAAAACCCAGTATTTGTAATAAATCGGGTTGGTGCCCCGATTAAATGCGTAAGTTGTTTCAGAGGGTCGGGGCCTCTATAAAAACCTAGTTTAATGTAATAGTCGGGGTGGTGGATCGAAGATTGCACGTAGAGTGTGGAAAGGAGAAGACCAAGCCGAGCGCTGGTCATTGTAAAGCCTGCGGGCTATTTATGTATGCATTTTTAGATTAATAGATGAAATTTTTTGGATTTGCGTGAGTGTGAGAGCGTGTGATTTTCCCGGTCCCCCATCAGTGGTATCAGAGCTAGTGATTTTGAGTGCGTAAACAGATCGCCGGCCATGAGGCAGTTTACACCAGGATCTATGGTAGAGTTCTGAGAGAGGAGAGAAATTTTAGGATCCCTACGTGTGTAACAAATCATCGGACGTGAGGCAGTTACACCAAGATCAGTGTGAAAAAAGAAAAAAAATGATGACAATGAGAGAGTTCAAGGCATTGCAAAGGCAAGTGCAAGCCCTATAGGAGGAACTGCTCATAAGAGATTTGCAGAGGCAAGTGAAGGCCCTGCAAAAGGAGCTACGTGAGGATAAACTGAAAAGAAGAGGCCAGGGAGAAGGAACTGGCAGAAGAAAATATGGAGTGCTTCAGAAGTTGAAGCCATTAAAGTCTGTAGACAAAGAGGTGTGCAGCGGTGCTGGGACTTGCCTGGAAGAAGACAAAGATTTTTCTGGGCAAGAGAAGGAGGAGTTGAAGCAAGCTGCAGATGAAGAAGCATGCAGCAGTGGGAGAATCTGTCTGAAGGAAGACAGAAGTTATTCTAGCCAGGAGAAGGGGTTGGAACAGGCTGCGGAGGCAGAGAAATGTCTGGAGGTGTTGCAGGAGGCAGCAACCAGACCATGTAGAAGTGAAGATCACTTCTCCACTTACCTCGGGTGTCTGATGCAGGAGCATCCGGCAGCAACAGGGCAATCTGGCATCGAACAAAACTTTTCTAAGTGTTTTGCAAATCGGGAAAGTAGGGTAGAAGTTGCAGTAGGAGGAGAGGTCACGAAATCGCGACGTCATGATTTCGTGACGTCACGATATTACGACGTAGAAAGGGCAAGAGAAGCAACGGGTGGAAGGGTCACAATATCACGACGTCGCGATATCACGACATAAAGCAAAGAAGTGAAGTAGCAGTCGGAAGGGTCACGATATCGTGACGTCATGATATCATGACATCGAAGAAGCAGTCAATACAAGGACCGAAGGTTGTCACGATATCTCGACGTCGCGATATCATGACAAACAGCATAAACTTTAGCGCAAAGGCGAGTTGGTCATAATATCGCGACATCGCGATATCGCGACATGAATGTGAAACAAAAGCAAGAAGGCAAAAAGGTCACGATATCGCGACCATAAATGAAAAGGAGCGCAAGGGAGCTGAAACGTCGCGATATCGCGACATGTCGCGATATCGTGGCAGAGAGAGAAGAAGGTGAGGAAATAGAAAGAGATGGCAGGAACTGCGATAGGTGGTATTTTCAAGGGGTGTTACGGATGACACATGGCACCAAGGTGCAGTTAAAGCAAGTGATTACCCAGGAGCACGGGAGACGAAGAGGATGGGTGCACAGAGTTTTTTGACGAAATCGGCGGTGACAGGGACCGTGTGGAGTGGGGTCTTAAATCGGGTTGGTGTCCCAATTTTTGTGTTGATGTTTCAGAGGGTCGAGGCCTCTATAAAAACCCAGTCTTTGTAATAAATCGGGTTGGTGCCCCGATTAAATGCGTAAGTTGTTTCAGAGGGTCAGGGCCTCTATAAAAACCCAGTTTAATGTAATAGTCGGGTGGTGGATCGAAGATTGCACACAGAGTGTGGAAAGGAGAAGACCAAGCCGAGCGTTGGTCATTGTAAAGCCTGCGGGCTATTTATGTATGCATTTTCAGATTAATAGATGAATTTTTTTGGATTTGCATGAGTGTGAGAGCGTGTGATTTTCTCGGTCCCCCATCAATATCACTCAACTAAATTAGCGCTAGAAGGAAGGCCTAAATTGAAGGTATTTGTTTTGAATTACGAAGTTTTTATTGAAATTTGTTTACAGTTATTGATTGGAAAATTCTCTAATTGATGATGCATTGATGCTAACCTTTTACAAATTTGAGAATGTTCCTTATTATTATGGTTTAATTGATGCATTTTTAATGAACATGATGACTTATCAGTTAAACTTTTGAAAGTTGGAAATTATTTCATTTCAAGAGTACTAAGCATTTATTTTTTCATTGTTAAGGCTGTAACCAAAAGTCATAATCACAATATCTAAGGCTTCAGAAGATACTAATTTCCATAGAATTTCTTCTACAAAGAGGATTAGAAGTTCTAATAGTTAGATGATTATTATTCTATCCAATAGTGATTCATCACTACCCATCATTCCATTTGTTCTTCCACTCATAATTCCAATGGTAGGAGTTGCAGGAGTTGCAACTTGGTTAGGTGCTCATAGCAGTCCTTTAAACATTGTTGGAGCAGCGCATGACATTTCCAAAAATACATAAATGTATTTTCCTAAATATAAACATGATGGAATTAGAATTTTTGAAGAGCATATTCAAGCTTACAAGGATACCTTGATTAGATTGCAATACCTTGATTAGATTGCAATTCCAACATGAGGATGTTGCTTGTAGAATATTTCCACTTACTCTAGATGAAATGGTATATTATTGGTACATTATTTTACCTTCTAATTCCATTACATATTTGGCTCTCTTGTAAATTGCTTTCATGAATCAATTTAGGCTACCCATAGATCCTGCTATAATCTATCATCAATTTGTGTCAGCCAGGAGAGAGCCTAATGAAACTTTGAGATTGTTCAATACTCATTTCTATAAGTTGTATAGCAGGTTAGTTGCTCCTTATACTCTTCAAGAAAATGCTGCCATACAAATGTACTTTAGGGCATTGGACCCTTTAACATCTATGTTTGTAAGAACTCCTCAAATCACTACACTTCCCATGGCATATAGTGAGACTTTGACTATAGAATAATAGTTGATACAACAAGGTTTTGGGATAGGATAGTTGCCTTCCACAGGACAGCCAGGTGCCTATAATCAAGTGCCTATGATCAATCAGGTTTTGTCACAACAAATGCCTATGTTGAATGCCATGCCATTCAATAATTTCAATTTGTCATACAATCCACCTACCATACCCACTTATCCTACCACTCTACTATATTTAAAAAACTAATTCACCACTCATAAAATGGCTGAAACAAATGCTCAAATCATGCCTTCATTCTTTAATACAACACCCACTCCAAATATTTCAAAATTTCATCAAAACAACACAACATTTCCGTAGGTTGTCCAAAATCAAAGTTTGCCAAGTTTTCTAAATCCTGCGATCACCACGAGTAGCATAACCAATAAAACTACTGTAGGATAAAATAATGAACCTAATTATTAGGTAAAATACCTACAAAGTGTTGTCCAAAATCTCAGTAGTGACATGGTTGAAATGCAGAAACAATTGCCTCAAAATTCTCATCAAAATAGGAATTTTAGTTTTCAAATAAAACAATGGAATACTCATCCGAAAAATGGAGGAATACCTAGTCCCATGGTTAATCAGAACAATGCTACCACTAGTTCCAATCAAACCAACACCATTGTTAATCTTTTGGATTTGGATTTAAACAATTGGTGTAGGGTGTATTCCATGACACAACATAGTGAGAATGAGTGCCTTGAATTCAAAACAATGCTAGATATTCTACAAAAAGAGATGGATAATATGGAAATTGTTTCAGATGAAGATCCTTCCCAAAAGGCTAGTACTAGCAAAGGTAAAGAATCAGCGCTAGTAGTTGAAATATTTAAATAAATTGAAGAAGATGAAGAAGGGTATGATGGGTCTATAGAAGAGGAAGTTAAGCTTTTAGAAAATTTAAAAAGAGGAATCATAATTACAAGCTTAGGAGTAAGACCAAATATCATTTTACTTCTACTCCCCCAAATGACACCATCATTCCTCCTAACACACAGGATAGTAATCCCATACCTCCATCCAAGGTTGATCTACCTCAACCACCACATGACAAAATTGCATATAATATTGTGGAGGATTTAAAGAAAATAAAAGCAAATATATCTTTATTTGATGTTGTTAAGTTGACTAATCAACAAGAATTTTTGATACAGTATTTTGGTGATCAAAGAAAAAACAAATCCTAAAAATCCATGGATGTGCAATTTGCCTTATGAATGGACAAAGGAGAAGCTCCTCCATTTATTTTTACCATAATAATTATAGGAAGAATTCTGCATAATTGTCTTGTTGATTCAGGAGCATCCGACAATGTCATGCCTCACATTGTTTGTCAAAAATTGGGTTTGAAACCCATCCCTTCTAATAGAATAGTTGTTCAATTGGATAAATCTGAAGTTCATGTGGTTGTAATGCTTAAGAATGTTCACATACAACTAGCCTGAGAACCTAGAATACAACAGTATATTAATATACATATTGTAGATATACCTGATAAGTATGGAGTTGTTGTGGCTGATCCACAACACACCCCAAAATTGGGGACCCACCTTTTTTGCATGCTTTCAAAGAAAACTGTAGTAGCCCAGATGCTAAAAAATCAAGAAAAAGCAAAAATTTCACTAAGGAGAAAAAGTGTCGCGATATCGCGACATGTCGCTCTGTCGCGGCCGAAAATAAAAAGTTGTCGCGATATCGCGACATGTCGCTCCGTCGCGGCCGAAAATGAAAAAGTGTCGCGATATCGCGACATGTTGCTCCGTCGCGGCCTGAAATGAAAAAACGTCGCGATATCGCGACATGTCAAGCTTTCGCGGCCCAGGCAAGCAGGAAGAGGCATTGATCGAAAATTGTCGCGATTTCGCGACGGATGTGAAATCGCGGTCCAGAGAGGAGAGAGAAAGACAGAATGGAAAATTGTCGTGAAATCGTGACATGTCACAAAATCGCGGTCAAACCAGTCAAACAGGGCAAGGCACTAAAAGCGTCGCGATTTCGCGACAGGAAGCAGCAAAGGGGCACGAAGCAGAAAAGCGTCGCGATTTCGTGACAGAAGCAAAGGGGCATGAAGCAGAAAAGCGTCGCGATTTCGCGACAGGAAGCAGCGAAGTGGTACGGAAGGAAAATATGTCACGATTTCGTGACATGTCGCATTTTCGCGGCCAAATGCAGCAAGACAGCCCGAAAGAGAAAAGCGTCGCGATTTCGCGACAGAAAGCAGCGAGACAGCCCGAAAGAGAAAAACGTCGTGATTTCACGACAGAAAGCAGCGAGACAGCCCGAAAGAGAAAAGCGTCGCGATTTCACGACAGAAAGTAGCAAGACAGCCCGAAAGAGAAAAGCGTCGCGATTTCGCGATAGGTTGCATCCATGCGGCCCGAAGTAGAAAAATGTCGCGATATCGCGACATGTCTCATTTTCGCGATGCATGATGAGAAACAAAGCTGCTGACAGAAAAATGTCGCGATATCGTGACATGTCTCATTTTCGTTGTGCATGATGGCGGACAAGGCTGTTGGCAGGAAAATGTCGCGATATCGCGACATGTCACGTTTTCGCGATGAAAAGGAGCAAAGCTGCATGCATAAAAATGTCGCGATTTACATGGGGCCGTTACGGAACATGCAAAGGAAGAGCGAAACACGTGGCATACATGTGTAAGGGTTATAGAAGCGTTACATGTTAACAGAGAATATCGAACGTTTCGGCATCGAACATAAAGTCAAAAGCAACGAAAAGGCGGGGAATACGAAACGATGCATTCTGGGAGGTGAAACGAAGCGCCGCAGGCGAAACAGAGAGCCACACTAGAAAGTATAAAATTATAAGGGCAGACAGGTACAGGGGTCGGAAACCGCTGCGAGCGGGGTTGCAGAGTTGATGGTGATTAGCCGTTCTGGGCCTGCTTTGGAGTGCTTTTCTTCCACTTTTGCTGGTTTTGAGAAAAACCAGAGATTTTGCTATTGTAACAGGACATATTTTTAATGCAGAATTGTTCAAAAATTTGCATTTTATGGGCAAGAAAGGATGAGAAATTTTTTGCATGCTTCATTTTAACTGTTCTATTTTTCTCCTTTCAGATTTCAGATTTATAAATGAAATTCATGCCATTGTTTTGGGTTATTTCATGTGAATGTCTGCAATCTGAAAATTATTTTAAACCCTAGGAGCTAGCACCTAGTTTACTTTGATTGTGTTTGTTTTGCAGGTCAAATAGGCTAGGTTGCATGTATGAAACTCTCACGTATTCGGTTTTGTCGGAATAGGATAGCATCAGACTGAACGTGTTCAATTTTTAATTTTCTGCATTTCTTTTCATTTTATTTTATTTTTCCAGAAGGTTCAACTTAGTTAAAATAAATACATAAAAATTACAAAATCTAAAAAAAAATAAAATAATGAACAATCACTAAAGTTGCATGGTGGAATAAACCAACATTGCCCCTTGTTTACAGTTACTTGCAATCACTAAGGTGTTCCAAGCATTTAAATTGAATATCTTTATTTGAGATTACTAATACTCAGTTGCAAATGCTAATACAGCGGAGACCTTGGAGAAGTTGTTTGTTTGACTTCTTTGCAAGAGGGGATTTGGAACCCAAATCCTAAAGAAGAGTGCACTTTCACAAGTGTGTGAAAATACCACTCAACATTTTGGCGCTAGAAGGAGGGCATGAAAGGGTTTATTTTATCGTGATTTTAGATGCTACAGGTTTATAATTGTTTAAGAGCTTTACATTGCTAAATATTTCAAGTCCATTTGATTAGCATCTTCGGCCTCCTCTAACACCACTCAACATTTTGGCGCTAGAAGGAGGGCCCGAACCGGTTTATTTCAGATTGATTTAAATGCTATAGGGATTTAAATTTTGAATATTTCATGCCCTATTGATTATTATCTTTAGCCCTCTTTTAACAATACAACTTTGTACTGTTAAAAGGAGGACATGAATTGCTATGCACTGGTCTAACGCTTTGATTGTTCATACAGGAATAATGTGATTTAATTTAATTTAAAAAAAAAAAAAAAAAAAAAAAAAAAAAAAAAAAAATGGATATTAAAGTTATATTCTTTAAGATTCACTAATGGCTATGTTTTCACCGTGGATGACAGGTAGCCCATTGAACATACCAGGAGTTCAACATTATTTGCCCGTTGGTTTTGAGAGATGTCTTCCTCGATTTTTGTCTAACGGGACAAATACTGTAGGAGAACACATTCAAGCATTCAAATTTGTTGTGAATCACTTAACAATTTGGCATGATGATGTTGTTTGTAAAATGTTCCCTTACACCTTGGACAAAGTGGCATTTGATTGGTTTACAAGTCTGCCCTTAGGGTCTATCACTTCTTGGGCTCAGCTAGAGGCAGCATTTCTTAATCAATTCAAAAAAGAGCAAGTTGACCCAATCCGCATGTATCAGCAGTTTGTCACTATTAAAAAAGGACCAGGTGAAAATGTGAAGTCATTTTCCGAAAAGTTCTTTGGACTATATGCTCAATTAGTGACATTTTATGCTCTTCAAGAAGAAATGGCTCTCCAAATATATGTAAATGCTCTTGACCCACTCATTTCCACATATTTGCGAGGGATGCCTCAAATCACATCTTTGTCACAAGCCTATACTCAAGCAATGGCAATTGAGCAACAATTGAGTTGTCAAAATTATGGTGGGGGTTTTGGATCGTATAATCTTCAATCATTTAATACATCCTTTACCCACCCAATGATTTATCCACCTCAACCAAATTCAAGTGTAAATCAATTTCAGAATCAACAATCATTCCCAAGCTTCAATCAATTTCAAAATCCTCAACCTACTATGCAAGATCAACCATCTTTCTTAAGTATGAATCAACTTCAAAATACTCATCTTGATTCAAAGGATATTTCTAAAATCAATTTTAATGATTTTCATAAGAATATGATTTTAGGCAAGGGAGGAGTACTAGATCCAACTAGTATTGAAACATGTGACAAGTTGGAAACCCTTGACTCACCAAAAGATGAATTCTATGAGGATGAATCTGTTTCGGATGACATTGTTGAAAATGATGGCCAAGAAAATTCACACCTTCCAAATCATGTTAAACGTGAATCATGGGTTACACATGTGGATTATGATAGCCTTATCAATTTGAATACAAGCAATAACCCAATTTTGGAAGTAATTGAACCATCTAAGGAAGGTGAAGATAAATTTGATGAGAAACATGTTGATGAATTAAAATATGAAGAAGAAATAGTTGAGCATCACAATTTGATTTTGAAAGATGATCATTATGATTCTTGGGAAGAGTATGCTCACTCCAAAACTGCTAATGAAATTTGTGTGCCTATTGATATGCAGGATAATACAATTGCCCTTTCATATGAGGATATTACAAGTCCTGTACAATCTGAGAATGTTTTGGAAGAAGGGTTGGAATCTCATCAAAAGTTGGAGAAGGATAATGATTTTACTACCATGGATGAAGAAGGAGAATCAATTGTTTTTGTTCCCCTTGAGGGGCAAGAAATCAAAAATCTTGATCCACCTATTGATTCTACAATGTCTATGCCATCTCAAAATGATGAAATTACAAAGCCTAAGTGGTGTGGGTTTGATACTATTGATGATCCTAATGAAAATATGGATTTTGAGGCAACTCAAGCCATTGATCATGGAAAGGTGTCACGTGACACATATCTTGAAGAATTAGGCTCTTGTTTTGAAAAGGATGGACGCATGTTTGATTGGGTGCCTAACTTTGGTGTTTTTGAACAGGTGTTGGATGATGAAGAAGACAATGAAGAAAAAGAAAAAGCTACTAACACTCATCAAGTTGTGATAAATTCTAATCATGATGGGTTGAGTATGGGTGACAAGGTGAAATCTTTACCTTTGGTAGTAGCCACAAAAATTTTAAGTGATGGGTTACATGATGTCCCTTTGGATGCTAATGTCATTTATGATGAAACGTCAAATCTTGGCGATGTTTGTCAAGTTTTGATTGATTTTGATTGCTTTAAAATCTTGAAAAATAATTTGAATTCAAGACTTTTAGAAATAGGCTCTTGTTGGCAATATCTCACATTTGAAAAGGAAAGCCTACTTCTAAATCATGAGTGGAATGATGAAACTTGCATTTTAAAGAATAGACATGATAAAATTGAAAATCAATCGTTGTCTAATCAATTTGAAAATTTGAATCTCACCTATGAGAATACTAATGGAACTAAATTTAATTGGTGGGGTGAGAGAAGAAAGTTGAAGTGGGTTGCATTGTTTGGTCTAGTCTTGTTTTTGTTGGATGCCCACAACATTTGGCAGGCATATCATGTTATATTTTTGTTGAAATGTTCTAATCATGTTTGGGATCCAGGAAAGTAATAGTCCAAGCTTGGCATCATCTTGTACTATATTGTATATAAATTTTGGTTTTGGTTTGGGTTTGTGTTTTCAAGTTTCATTTTGGGATTGCTATTTGGATTAGGATTTAAGTTGTGTGGTTGATTTTATTTGACATGTTTAGTTTTTTTTGATAAAAAAAAAAAGAAAAAAAAAGAGAAGAAAATTTGAGATGTCAACTTATGCCTAAAATCAGGAGAATATGAAACATTGGAATTGTGTTGTAGAAAGCTCCACAAGTAACACAAACATTTAAATATTATCGTTTGGATCTTGTGATGCATGAAGTTGTCAGTTTTGCACATTATGGTAAAATAGATGATATATTCCAAAAGAAGTAGTGCATTCATATCTCATGTCATATTCCACATTGCATATACATGTCATCTCAGTTACATTTTCATTCCATGGGCAATTATTGAGAAGGTGTTGAATCCTCTTAGGATTATTACATAACATATATTAAAAGGATCCTAAGGTTGGGGAACTGCTGCCCAAGCTATCTTGAACCAAGCACATTCCATGCATATTAAAAATAATCTTGAGCAAAATGGCCAAAACCATACTTGGATGAAAAGGTGAGGTGAAAAGAATATTTCATGTCTGTCCTATCATGCAACATAATCCTTAAAATAGTGGTTTTTACCACTCCCATAATGCTTAAAGCCTAAAATCAAAGTAGTAAGGATAGGGTTAAATCCTCATCTCGCTTAGGTTGAGGATCCAACTCCCCAAAGCTCTGATTTGACCTACATGGAGTAGTAAGGATAGGACTTAATTCTCATCTCGCTTAGGTTGAGAATCCGATTCCCCAAAGCTTCCATTTTTCCCATTTCATCATAAGGCTTGGATTGGAAGGATCGTACTACATGTCCTCTCGCAAAGGATGGGTAGTCATCCCAAAGGTCCAAGCAATAAAAGTAAAACTAATTTTTTCCATTTCATCTCCATCTTGGATTGGAAGGATTGTACTACGTGTCCTCTGCAAAGGATGGGTAGTCATCCCCAAGGTCTAAGAGATAAAAGATAATATTCTCCATTTCATCTTAATATTGGATTGGAGGGATCGTACTACATGTCCCTAGCAAGGATGGGTAGTCATCCCAAAGGTCCAAAGAAAAAAAGAGAGAGAAAAGAATGAATGAAAGCCAAGTCATGGATTATGGGGTTAAGTATGCTCATGCGTGGCAACATGTCTTGCCTAAAAGCAAGACCACTGATTGCTCATATGGATAGACTAGCCTGACCATTTCATCCATAATAGGTTAAATCATTTTGTTCAAGATGAGGTAATGAACTCCAAATCAGAATAGTAAGGATAGGGTTAAATTCCCATCTCGCTTAGGTTGGGAATCCTATTCCCCAAAGTTCTGATTTCACTCACACTTGCACATGGGTTCAAGATGGTAGTGACACATAACCAACTTTGGGATCTAAGGAATTAATTTAATAGACATATATTTGGTCCTAAGAGGGTTTGACATTTTTAATATGTTTGTCCATGATATTAGAAGGTTTGAGCATTTATAAAGCAGGTTGTTACATCTCTAGCATCTTCATCATGCATCAAATCCTGCACAAATCATTCATAGCCTTGCATACAAATCATAAGTGAAACTGACAATGGAATGTTGAACAAGTTCAAATGATAGGGAATGAAACACATTGCACACACCGAGCTGATACTTAATGATTCTGATGTTTCATGTATTTTTGATCTGTCGGTATTTGTTTATCTTCTATGTGCTGACGCCTGTATCTAAGCTTGTATGTTTCAGGTTGGGTTCTCACCAAAATGCTCAAGAGCATTTGACAGTAGAGTCGCCATTTGTTGTGGCTGATCCACAACACACCCCAAAATTGGGGACCCACCTTTTTTGCATGCTTTCAAAGAAAACTGCAGTAGCCCAGATGCTAAAAAATCAAAGAAAAAAGCAAAAATTTCACTAAGGAGAAAAAGTGTCGCGATATCGCGACATGTCGCTCTGTCGCGGCCGAAAATAAAAAGTTGTCGCGATATCGCGACATGTCGCTCCGTCGCGGCCGAAAATGAAAAAGTGTCGCGATATCGCGACATGTCGCTCCGTCGCGGCCCAAGCAAGCAGAAAGAGGCATTGATCGAAAATTGTCGCGATTTCGCGACATGTTGTGAAATCGCGGTCCAAAGAGGAGAGAGAAAGACAGAATGGAAAATTGTCGCGAAATCGTGACATGTCACAAAATCGTGGTCAAACCAGTCAAACAGGGCAAGGCACTAAAAGCGTCGTGATTTCGCGACAGGAAGCAGCAAAGGGGCACGAAGCAGAAAAACGTCGCGATTTCGCGATAGGAAGCAGCGAAGTGGTACGGAAGGAAAATATGTCACGATTTCATGACATGTCACGTTTTCACGGCCAAATGCAGCAAGACAGCCTGAAAGAGAAAAGCGTCACGATTTCGCGATAGAAAGCAGCAAGACAGCCCAAAACAGAAAAATGTCGCGATTTCGTGACAAAAAGCAACGAGACAGCCCGAAAGAGAAAAGCGTCATGATTTCATGACAGAAAGCAGCAAGACAGCCCAAAAGGGAAAAGCGTCACGATTTCGCGACAGGTTGCATCCACGCGGCCCGAAGGAGAAAAATGTCGCGATATCGTGACATGTCTCATTTTTGCGATGCATGATGAGAAACAAAGCTGCTGACAGAAAAACGTCGCGATATCGTGACATGTCTCATTTTCGCTGTGCATGAAGGCGAACAAGGCTGTTGGCAGGAAAATGTCACGATATCGCGACATGTCACGTTTTCATGATGAAAGTAAAGGAGCAAAGCTGCATGCATAAAAATGTCGTGATTTACATGGGGTCGTTACAGAACATGCAAAGGAAGCATGAAACACGTGGCATACAGGTGTAAGGGTTGCAGAAGCGTTACATGTCAATAGAAAATATCGAACGTTTTGACATCGAACATAAATTCAAAAGCAACGAAAATGCGGGGAAGGTGAAACGATGCATTCTGGGAGGTGAAACGAAGCAACGCAGGGTGAAACAAAGAGCCATATCAGTTAGTATAAAATCATAAGGGCAGATTGATACAGGGGTCAGAAACCGCTACGAGCGGGGTTGCAGAGTTGATGGTGATTAGCCATTCTGGGCCTGCTGTGGAGTGCTTTTCTTCCACTTTTGCTGGTTTTGAGAAAAACCGGAGATTCTCGCTATTGTAACAGGACATATTTTTAATGCGGCATTGTTCAAAAATTTGCATTTTATGGGCAAGAAAGGATGAGAAATTTTCTGCATGCTTCATTTTAAGCTGTTCTATTTTTCTCCTTTCAGATTTCAGATTTATAAATGAAATTCATGCCATTGTTTTGGGTTATTTCATGTGAATGTCTGCAATCTGAAAATTATTTTAAACCCTAGGAGCTAGCACCTAGTTTACTTTGATTGTGTTTGTTTTGCAGGTCAAATAGGCTAGGTTGCATGTACGAAACTCTCACGTATTCGGTTTTGTCGGAATAGGATAGCATCAGACTGAACGTGTTCAATTTTTAATTTTCTCGCATTTCTTTTCATTTTATTTTATTTTTCCAGAAGGTTCAACTTAGTTAAAATAAATACATAAAAATTACAAAATCTAAAAAAAAATAAAATAATGAACAATCACTAAAGCTGCATGATGGAATA
The DNA here is from genome assembly GCA_028583015.1 of Wollemia nobilis. Taxonomy (NCBI): domain Eukaryota; kingdom Viridiplantae; phylum Streptophyta; class Pinopsida; order Araucariales; family Araucariaceae; genus Wollemia; species Wollemia nobilis. Next base: position 15,562,489 of record JAQPPZ010002550.1, read on the forward strand.
AACCAACATTGCCCCTTGTTTACAGTTACTTGCAATCACTAAGGTGTTCCAAGCATTTAAATTGAATATCTTTATTTGAGATTACTAATACTCAGTTGCAAATGCTAATACAGCGGAGACCTTGGAGAAGTTGTTTGTTTGACTTCTTTGCAAGAGGGGATTTGGAACCCAAATCCTAAAGAAGAGTGCACTTTCACAAGTGTGTGAAAATACCACTCAACAAGAGTGTTTACTCTTTTGAAACAAATTTGAATGTAAGTGAATCTAAAAATGAAATACCATCTATTAATCCAATTAAGGATAAAAATATGGTTTGGATGCTTAAATTTGATGGAGATAAATCCAAACAAGGTAGTGGAGCTGGTGTGGAATTTATTAGTACTAAAGGTAAGTTGTCTCTAGCAACTTATAGATTATAGTTTTCTTGCACTTGTAATACTGTAGAATATGAGGCTTTAATATTCGGTTTGCAGTTAGCCTTAAAGAAAAATATTAAATGTTTAAAAGTTCTAGGATATTTAGAATTGGTTGTTAAACAGGTGAAAGGCCAATACACATGTCATGATAAAAGGCTTATTCATTATAGAAATAGAGTTAGGGATTTGATTGATGAATTCCATGCTTTTAATATTTTATTGATATCCATGAAGAACAATTGAATTATTGATTCTTTAGTTGTTGCAGTAGGTAATCTTAAGCCTATTGATAATAGGAGGCTAAAGAAGTTTTCAATTGAGTTGATACCTTATCCTTCTATACCTAACAATGTGAAAAATTTACAGGTATTTGAAAGTGACAGACACATTTTTTATTTTGTAACTAATTCAGGTATTTTTGAAAATCAGGTGATCGATGAGGATGAAATATTGCAAGAAGATGAAAACAAATATCATGAGGTAACAAATAAAATCAATGCAATTCCTAAAGGTATAGTTTCTCTCGAAAAGCTTTTTGATATTGATTACAAAAGCAAAAATTGTAATAAAACCTCACTCACGTATGATGCTTATAATTCTATTAATCTTGGTATTAGTAAAGACCCGCATAACGTACTCATAGGAAAGGCTTGCACTCATCATGAAAAAGAAGGGATTGTACAGGCTCTTAAATATTATATTGTTGTAATAGCATGGAGTTATGATAATTTAAATACATATAATGAAAACATCATAATATATACTATTCCTTTAAAGCCATATTCAAAAACATTAGACAAAAGCAAAGACCAGTTAACCCATTGCTAGAGCCTCTTATAAAAAATGAGGTTAAGAAATTGTTGGATGCTAAGATTATCTTTCCAATCATATACTCTACATGGGTGGCAAAAATTGTACACGTTAGAAAGAAAACAGGTGAAATTTGTTTGTGTATTGATTTTAGGACCTCACAAAAAGATAACTACCCCTTGCCTTATATTTATCATATTTTACAAATGGTGAATGGTTCTAAGATGATGTCTTTTCTGGATGGTTATTCTGGATATAACCAAACTTTTATTGACCCAAAAGACATATTGAAAATTGCTTTTACCATAAAGTGGGGTACCTTTGCTTATAGACGAATTCCTTTTGGATTTTTTAACGCAGGTACCACATTTTAGAGAGCCATGGATTATGTATTTAGAGATTTTATAGGTAAATGCATAGTTATTTACGTTGATGACATTCCTATTTTCTCAAAGAATAGATCTGACCACGTTAATGATTTGAGAAAATTTATTCAAATATGTAGAGAACATGGCATTTCACTAAATCCCAAAAAGTGCATTTTTGGAGTAACTAAATGTAAAATTTTAGGCCATGTTATCTCAAAATATAAAATTTCCATAGATCCTAAAAGAATAGAATCCATCCAAAAAATCTCTTTTCTTGGTAGAAAAAAAGAATTACGATTATTTTTTGGTATAATCAACTTTGTTAGGAAATTCATTTTAGGATTTTCTGAAATAGTCAAACCATTAAATGATGTGTTGAAAAAGTATGCTAACATCAATTGGACTGGTGAAGCTAAAGAAAATTTCAAGATGTTAAAAATGCAATATCTTTTGCACCTGTGCTTGTGAGTCCTAATTACAAGAAGCCTTTCTATATTTATTCATTTGCTTCTAAGAATTTTTTTGCTAGTGTATTAACTCAAAAGAATGAAGATGATTCTAAAAATCCTATTCCTTTCTTGAGTTCACCACTAAAATATGCTTAGTTGAAATACACTATTACGAATAAATATGTATACGCTCTTTTCAAAATCATGAAGAAAATTTGACATTACATTTTGCATAGTAGAATTTTTGCAATAGTACCTGACCTGACTATCAAAATAATATTGATGTAGAATGAGTTGAGAGAAAGGAGATGCAAATGGTTATCTACTTTGTAGGAGTTTGATTTAGAGATCCATCCAATGAAGCTTTTTATAGGACAAGGTTTGACAAATTATCTAGCTAAAACCAATCCTCAAATTGTGTGTCAACAATACACTGTAGAAAACATCACCACGGATGAATGGTATAATGACATTGTGTATTTTATTTTGAATGGTAAGTGCCCTGATCACTTTAATACTATGCAAATAAGAGCACTTTGATTAAAAATATTTAACTTTATGATTAAATTTGGTGTCTTATACAGAAGAAATCACGAAATAATTTTCCTTAGATGTTTGAGTAAGGATGAGGTTATGCAAACTCTTAAGGATTTTCATGGTAAGTATGGGACTGGGCATGGATCAACTAATGCCATAGTACACCAAATTTTATGATATGGTTATTATTGGCCCCACATTTTCAAATATGCCTATGTCTATGTTCGTTCTTGCCATTCATGTCAAATTACTGCCAACAGATAATGTAATGTCGCCATGCCTTTACAACTCGTATTTGAGGCTAGACCATTTGCACAATGGGGTTTAGATTTCATAGGAGTTATAAACCCAAACTCTTCACTTGGTCACAAATACATTTTAACCACCACAGATTATTATACCAAATGGAATAAGGCCATTTCTACTAAGAATTGTACTTCTAAAGTGGTTATTCAATTTTTAGGACACATTGTTACTAGATTTGGTATACCATATTCTATTATTTGTGACAATGGTTCTACTTTCACTTCACTTAAGTTTGCATAATGGGCTTACGAAAATAAGGTAAGTATAATTTTTTCTTCAAATTATTACCCACAAGGTAATGGTTTAGCAGAATCTACTAATAAAAACTTATTATCCATAATTAAAAAATTATTGGAAATAAACCCTAGATACTAGCATAACAAGTTGAAATATGCTTTATGGGCGGATAGAACTAGATCAAAAGGATCCATTGGTACTTATCCTTATCATTTAGTTTATGGTCAAGAGCCTATTTTTCCTACTAACTTGAAATTGCAGACTCTTTAGTTTATGAAATATTATCTTGAAACTGATGATAAAACAGAGGCAATATTTACTCACTTAATGAGTCTAGATGAAAAGAGGGAAGATGCCCTATAACATTTTAGTAAGCATCAAGGGATTGTTAAAAGGTGGTTTGATAAGAGATCCAAGGTCAAAGCCTTTAGGATTGTTAATTTGGTTTTATTGTGGGATAAGGCACACGAAAAGAAGGGTGATCATGATAAACTTGATAAACTTTGGTTATGCTCCTATAAATTTTAGAGAGTCTTAGGGAAAATGCTTTTAAATTATAGAATTTAAGTGGAGAGAGTATTCCTCTACCTGTTAATGGGCAGTTCTTAAAGCACTATTTCTATCCCTAAGATAGAAAGCACATCCATCACTTGTATATATATTCATCTTTTGTACATAGTTTTTTATTTCATGAGATTTCTTGTACATTACTTTGTTTTTTCATTTTGTTTTCTCTCTTACATAATTTTGTATTTATATCATTTGGATACAGTCATCACTCATTTGTTTGTTTGGTTGTCTTTTTATTTTAAAAGTTATTCGTTCCATTTTTTGGTCTTTAAATAATGTAGGATCATGCCAAAGTTATGTTTTGGTTTATGTTCACTTTTGTTTACCTCATGTTTTGGTTTTGGTTTTCCATATTGTGGTATGGTTCTGTAGTTGCGATAAATTTTTGGTCACTTTGTTGGAGGTGTTTCTTAGTCATGGAGGATGAATAATTAGTTTGAAGTTAGGTGAAATTGAAGTTATTGAAATTAGATTATTTAGTAGTTATTATTGAATTGTGGATTAAAATAGTGGATGTTGAAATAATATGATAATTTGCTAAAGCTTCACATGTAAAATCGCATTTAAATGATATTTTTTTGACTCCTAAAGGATGAAATCATTTTGGTTGGTTGAATAGGTGAATTTTTTTATAGAATCCATCTTAAGCCTTAGATGATCTCTAACCCAAGCGGCATATATGATATTTGCAATGTAATCAAATACTTATAATAAAAAAAAAAAGGTAAATCAATCTAGTGCCCGAGTGATTCAGATAATCTCTATCGGGACTATAGACTCTTGGTTGGTAATAGAGTAAGGTCTAGAAGAGATCAAGGTCATCTCCACCGGAGCTATGGATGCTTGACTGGCAGTGGAGCAATCCAAAGGTAATTTTTTATGAGTAACTTTTTTCATAGCCTAATTGCAAAATAGATGAGAAAATTCTAATGGATTTAAAAATAGGGAATGAATTCACAAAATACACACTAGGCTGAAGCGAATAAGGTATTTATTTTTAGTGGAAGTTATTTGAACCCCATATTTCTTGGGTATTATTAATGATTTATTTTGCTAACCTTTGGTTTTCTTAATTTTAAATTAGGTTCTTTATCCAAAATACTCAGGAGTATTTTCTAGTAGAGTCATCATTTTTTGTTGTCATTGCACAACTTACCCCAAATTTGGGGACCCACCTTAAATTTTGATGTTTATGGGAAATTTTGGTTTGCATTGAGTGATTTCTTGATTAGTTATACCGAGACATGTTGGTGATGTGGATGAGTTTTAGTAAAGTCCAAAGGTTTAACATGGTCATGCTTAGAGGTGGATTTTTTTTGTTTATGTTTGATCTCATTGTCCTCATGTGTTTGACCTCATGTTTTTATCACATCCCATTTCGAGTACCACATTGCTCATGTTCTTAAGATTTATCTAGTGGCATTTTTGGTGTTATATAAGCTTAGTTCAAGGTTTATATCGAATCATTCTTGAATCCAGTTCATTGATTATCCATGGATCAATAAAAATAAAATATATATAATATAAAAATATAAATAAAGAAAAGAAAAAATAAATAAATAAATAAAAAGTAATAATATATATCGAAATGAAGCCATCAATATATTTCTCTTGTTTTAGGAAGATTTAATTTAATTTTTATTAAATTTTTTATTTTTGGGAAGGTTTAATTTATTTTTTATTAAAGGTTTTATTTTTGGGAAGGTTTGGTTTAATTTTATTAAAGGTTTTATTTTCGGAAGGTTTAGTTTAATTTTTATTATGGTTTTATTTTTGGGAAGTTTAATTTGTGTGATTCTTTTTTATAGGTTATAAAAAATATTGTGGGCATGATTTTTGAGATAAACCCAAACTTGTCCAACCAGCGGACGCAGCATCGAAGCGCGATCAACACGAAGGCATAAATTTCGAGGAGCATGATCGGCATAGTGGAACAATTTTTGAGGTAAGAGAAATGGTCAAGGTGGAGTTTGAGATACAACTAAGACTTAGTTGAGTCATTAGTAATGATGTGTTTTTGTGTTAATAAACCCCCATCGCATCGTTCTCGAGCGCATGTGGGATTACACTTGTTATGAAACATTTATCTTCTTACAATTGGCCACAGAGATAATTTGGTCCTCGAGCTCAGCAAAGAGCATTAAGAGAATCGACATAGGTTAGGCACCCAGTAGGGGGTGTCCTCAAGGTTCTCTATTTCCCATAATTTATGATTACCACCTATGCACGAGGGACGATTACAATAGAGCATATAATTGAGATTTTTAAAGCAAGGTTTGGAACATGAGATCGGATGTATATTGCTCACGGTAGAAGGAAATCAAATATATCAGTCATAATGGAGGTATGTTCCCTGATAGAGTGGTTATCAGTCTCTCTAGATGTTTTACTTGGCTCACTAAACCATAATCAAGGTGTTAATATTATCGGTTGAAGCAAGAAAAAGATAGTGAAGATCAAGCAAGTATGGATATGAAAATGAATACCTTTGACAAGAATGAGTCTTTAAGAAAGAAGTAAAGGAGCATATTTTTGGGTTATAGAGGAGATCATGAAAATAGTCCAGTAGATAACTCTGGGAACTTCCATGTTGGCAGCAATAGAGTGTGTGCAATACATGAAAGCATTAGATACGATGCATGTCATGGGAGGAGTCTCTGATTTATCATAGATAGAATGTAATAGCTTCTTCAGCTTGGAGCCTAGCTTTTGCAATATGCCAGAATACTCACCCATATCTATCATGCAATCGTGCTTGACTGAAAAACCATTCAAAATTAACAATTATCAAAAATTCGATTGTTGGGACACATGAGAATCGACAAAAATACGTTTCTCGCTCCATTCTGTATTAACGAAGGTGATGAAAAATCCTCGCGTAGACAGTAATTCAGCGAAATTCAAGAGAGCTTTGACGTGACCTTGTGCAGGAAATGGCACGACCACCGCGTGCAGAACATGGCTATCTTTGATGTTTTCACTGTTCATCATCATGTCTCATCGTCTTTGTGTCGCCCATGAGGATGGCAAAATATATAATAAAATCATCAATCATATGCATGATAATGGCGAGTACAATTATTGGTTTCATTGTTGGTGGATAAATTTTTGATCATTTTGGGTGACGAAGAGCGAAGGACAAGACTTACCCAACATAATCTGATAACATCGACATAACATTAGTGAGGAAAATTTACTATACATGCCCCACCAACACCACTGTTAACATTGTTTATTTGGACGTTTGAGCTCCACATGAGTTTGATGATAAATGTTGCATGAATTTTAATGAGTGAAATATTCTCTTCTGAATGAATTGGACATAGGGCAATGAATTTTATATAAAAAGCACACCACTAGAGTGTATGTCCATTTTATCTATCATTGTGCAAGTTGCCCAATATAGAGTTCATGTTCATTCGTTAAGGTATGAATTGGTTACACTACGAATATAAATACAATGGTCTAATTATTCAATATGAAAGAAGGACAGTTGCATGATGCATGTGCCATAGGCAAGAGCGTTATCGAAAGAGTTTTAAAATAAATGATAATTAAGCATAATCGGTTATGAGTAGATAAAAAGAAGAGAAAGCGAAGAACGTATTATTTGAAAAGAAGAATTATAAAACAAACGAGTGGGAAGGAAAATGAAGTTGAATAGCCAATGTTGGAAATTATAAAAATCCATTGAAACTCACGGAAGAGAGGTCAGAGAATTTTTGGAGCAAGTGCATGTTGGAAATTGGTTTTTCTTGAAGAAACTCTCCTCCCTTGTTGCTGGACTGCACCAAATTTCACCATTGTAATCCATTTAAAGCAAGGTATTTTGCAAGTGTATTCATTTAAAAAAAATTCACGTTGGCAATATATTGGAAACTTTTAATAAGTTTTATGTATACGGATGGTAGACTTATTTATTTTTAAAATATATTGTGTTTTTCCCCTTAAAATATTGCATCACGTTAATATTGGACTACGCGAAGACAGGTCGAATTAATGTTGGTTTAGTGCAGGATATTTGCTTATGCAGATTCGGGTCAAAATTTTTAAAAGTTTTAGCGGCTTGTCCTCTTCTTTTATTTTCTCTAACCCTAGCCTTTTACATTTTTTTAATTTCATCAAATACAAAATACAAAAAATTAAAAAAATTAAAACCCCAAAAATAAATATGTAGGTTTCAAGAATTAAATTTCAAATTTTCATGTTTACGCAAATTCACACATTTGGAGGAAAATTTGAAGTTTAAGCTTTGCATAGTTTTTAATCATTTAATTTTATTTTATGCAAAATTTTAAATTTCAATAAATTTCAATTTTTTTATTAAAATGAATAATTAATATGATATTCCAAAGTTCCTACATTGCAAAGTTAGATTTAATCATTTCATTTTTATTTTCAAGAAAATATTAACAATCGAAGATTAAAAAATTTGGCTTAACAAACAAAGATAAAAATTGGCTTAACAAACAAAGATAAAATTGTCTTAACAATCGAAGATAAAATTTGGTTAACAATCAAAGATAAAATTTGGTTAACAATCAAAGATAAAATTTGGTTAACAAACGAAGATAAAATTTGGTTAACAAACGAAGATAAAATTTTATTAACAATTTGAGATAAAATCAATTCAAATCAAATTTTCAAAGATTGAAATCAAATATTTATCAAATTTTGAAGGTTGTTGGTTGATCAACAATTTCACATTTTCAATAATTCCATGAACAACAAAATCATTACAAATCAAATCAAATAAAAATAGGCCCCTTGTTAACAGGTATATGCAACACTGAGGTATCCAATTAACTTTTAGCATTTCACATTTTTTACTAAGCATTGCAAGCAAGATTAACACATTAAACAGAACCTTGGGGAAATTACAAATATTTCCTTGCAAGAGAGGGTATCCGAGTAGAATCCTAACTATGGGTATATTTTTGTGATTGGACAAAAATATCACTCAACACTAACATTTATTGTTGCCCTAATCTCAATAAGTGTGTTTTTATTAAGGTTCATCCTGTATAGACATCAATTACATGGCTCCATAGATCAAAATAATTTGAAACTACTATTTTACTTAGTATAAGATCAGTAAGTTGTTCCACAAGATGAATTATTTGTATATCCTTACATGTCTTACGAGGTTTCTTAGGACACAATTTTTGCATGACTTTGGTGTAAATAGTAAAAAAAATTATTGCTTGAAATAAGAGGATTTTGACACACACCTTCTTTCGCTCTCCTATGAAATCAAATTCTAGCTGATGTGATTTTTTTTTAATCTCTCTAGAAATGGTGGAGAGGTGTGTTTTACAAAAATTGTGTTTAGATGGTCTTCTCTTATAACTTAGTCCACAATTGTCTACTCAGCTTTGACTATGGATTTGTTTGGTTCCTCAAGATCTACACAATTGAGGTTGTTGGATCCTTTAAGATTCTACTTGAGCATAGTTGAAATTCATTCAAAACTATTAGTCCAATAGCATTTGTTCCTAGGGTATAATTATTATAGATAGGTTTAGCTTATTTGTTGTTTAGATTGGGTGCATATTGAATAGGATTTAAGGTACTCTTGGTGGTTAAGGTCCTGGGTTGGGTGGTGGGGTAGCGAGTTTTATTGAGAGGAAGGATTTGTTTGAGTGTTTTTTTTAGTCTACTAGTTTGGCCAATGATTTGGATTGTCCATGGTTTTTGATTTGTCCATGTCTATTGATTTGATTACTGGCTATTACAATAAAAGAGAATGTACTATTTATTAACCAATATGAATTTAACAAGTATGATTTGATAGGTATACTTGGTAAATGTGTCCTTTTTTGTCACAACTTCCTTTGTCTAATAAATTATACACTTTCCATATCCCACTCCTTTCTTTCTAGGATGATTTCATCCTTGGAAGTTATGGATAGTCATTTGTATCATGGGTAGCCTAACATATTGTAAAAATCCTTATTTTATTGAAAGAACATTCATGAAAGAGGTGCCTTTTGGTGCACTTGGGTAGAAGATGGAGTATTTTTAGATTCTTCTTGAAGCAGTGTATCCAATTGAGTAGCCATGGAAGTCAATATATCTATCTTAAAGTCTTCTAGAAGGTTTCTTATTTCCATCTTGGTGAGTCTTCCTATTGTCTTATGTACTGAAATAGTTGTCTATATGCTCTCATTCTTTCTAACCATTCACCTTGATTAATTTATGCATAGTTCACATATGTTATTATAGGGCTATTGTGATACATCTCCTAATGCCATAAGGTTCAAGAATTCTAGAAAATTATCTTGTATTCCCCTTACAAAGATAATTTTTATATCCAATGGATACATTCTATATTATTTTGACCTGTATAGGTTGAACTATAATCATTCCATATATTCCTCTAGTGTCTCATCTTCTCTTTGTATTATGCAAAAGGTCTCATCCTTGGAGTCTCTTGATACATAGTAATATTTATGTTTCCATGTTGAGATGGTATCCCTTCCTAGCCCCATGAACCATCATAGTGTGACATATTTTAGAGTGGATGAAAATAATTTTAGCTTCTATTCATCACTCTGATAATCATAACTCCTACATAGTATGGTGAGCTTGGAACCCCATAAGAGTCAACATATTGATTTGTTGTTTAATAAATACTTGTACCTCAATATTATGGTGAGCTTGGAACCCCATAAGAGCATGAGAAGATAGAACCATGGTATCATGCTCATGTTTGACTTTATCTACTTTTGTTGGTTTCTCCTATTGTAAGGAATTTTCATCTTCATATATTGTTGTGTCTTTACCTTCCACGTAAAAGTTACATCATTTTTTATAATCCTAATCATGTGGGTGGTGAGAATGATATTTTAAATACAATAATATTTGGGAGTGCTCATTATTCTGGTGAGTATGATGAGAGTTAAAGTCATGTCTATGTGGGAAAATTAAAATATTAGATTTGTTTTTCTATTATCAAAGCTACACATTGAGCATCATCAAGAGTATAGGGATCAAGCATGTCAACTTCCTTCTAAATTTTATATTTAATAATATATCAAAATCTTGAGACCATCATATTTAGATTCAATTGATCTATATAGATGAGAAGACTTGTGAACTCAAAGCAATAATCTCCCATTGTTCCTGGTGTCTTTGTTTGCATAAGATGGACCACATATAATATGGAAGATCCTTTGTTAAATATTTTAAGAAATCATTATTTTAAGTCATGCCATAAAATAGGACCCCCATATTTGTAGAGTTATCACAATAACCATTGATGATCTTGGATTCCCACTTAGAGGTTGCTAACATGACATGACCTATTTCAAGAACATGGTATAGATAGATACGACTTTCTATTTTGACCATCCATACTCGAATATCAATACCTTCAAAGGTGGGCATGTCATTGTGACGAATAAGAATGCCATGATTCCATTGAAGTAAATTAGAAGCACTTGTTATCATGGAATCTAAATTAAAAGTAAATCCTAGGTCATAAGCACTAAAAAATAGAGGACTATGACTAGGTGGCGGTTGTGGAAGAACACTAGTATTTGGTGCTTGATGAATGATCAAAGGTTGTTGCTCAATGGTTTTTTAGGACCCTTGGACAAGAGGAGATGTAGTAATAGATATTTATAGGTTTCTTTAAATATTATTCAATGACACGGCTATGGAAATAATCGACTAGTCTTGATCAATTAAGGACTTGGTCATGGAAGTAATCGATTAGTCTTGATCACTCAAGGACTTGATAATGAAAGTAATATTGTGTTCTGGATTCAAAATATATGCATGAATATGAGAAGAAGAACCTAAAAAGTTGGGTGGGATAGAAGCCATGGTGTTTAAGGAGAAAATGAGACATTGGTCAAAACTATTGATACTTGGGGAAGTGTTGTGATGCTCACCATGATTTCTAAGTTGGCACTTCTTTTTGCTCATACACACATCCTATGTATGAATAGTACACTATAAATGATAGTTGAATTGTACCCAACTAGTAGTGGAAGTAGGTTCATTCATGCACTAGGGGCAATGGATAAACTCAAAAAATACTAGGAATGCTACTAAAAATAGAGTTATGAAAAATACCTCTTATTTTGATTAGCTTGAATATATGATCTCAAAGATATAGGTATTAAACAAGGGTCCTGAACACTTTCCTTTCAAAAAAATGTTATTGGAGATACCCCTTGTTTTTACCATCTGATGCAGGAGCATCCGGCAACAGTGGAACAATCTTGCATCTTCAAAAATTTTCTCGATTTTCCAAGTACTTTTCTTCAGTTTTTCCCAAGGGGGAAGTGTTTCCAAAGCATGGAGGAAGGGGGTCGCGAAATCGTGACATGTCACGAAATCGTGACCTCAAAGGCTGCATTGATGGCGAGGGTGAGTTGCGTCGCGATATCGCGACGTCGCGATATTGTGACAGTTCTTCAGAGCAAAGGCGGAAGGGGGAGGACATCACGATATCGCGACGTCGCGATATCGTGACTTTAGTCAAGGCAAAGGCGGAAGGGGAGATAACGTCGCGATATCACGACGTTGCGATATCGCGACTTTGTTTCACAGACGGTGGCAAGGGCGTGTTGTGTCACGATATCGCGACGTCGCGATATCGTGATGATATTCAAAATTAGAAGCAAGGCGGCAGTTGGGTCACGATATCATGACATGTCGTGATATCGCGGCCAATCAGAAGTCAGAGCAAAATTTGAAAGCGGACAGCCAAGCAAGGCTGGATTTGGCACGTGGCTACCACGTGGGTTAAAGTTAGCGCAACCAGTTGGGGGAAGGGTTGAAATTGGCATGCGGGAGCATGCGTGTATAAAAGTAAAGATGAAGGCCACGTATTACAAAAGAAAATGGATAGCCACGTGCATTAAACAGGGACAACCACTTTATGGAAGTATTTCGACAAACCGTTGTTGCAGGGCATGGCCAGTATGGGGGAGACGACAGTGTAGAGTACGGTCTGAGCAAAGCAGGCGGTGCAGGGCCATCAATGCAAGCATTTGGTGGATCGGGCAGTGGCCCATTAATGCCAAAAATTTTGAATTCCGGGGGGGAAAAGGAAAATTTGAATTTTGTTTTAGGTGGGAGGCATTAATTGCGTGAGAGGGTCGGGGCCTCTATAAAAACCCATTTTATTGTTTTAATCGGGATGGTGGGATTCTGAATGCACTTAGGACGTAGAGGAGAGAGAGAACCGAGCCGAGGGCCGATGATTGTAAAAGCCTGCGGGCTGTTAATTTCTGCTGTACATTTTTAGTTGATTTCAATGAAAAAGGGAGGGTTTGCAGGAGTGTAATTTTGGGTCCCCCGTCAGTGGTATCAGAGCAGAAGATCCTGAGTGCGTAACAGATCACCGGACGTGAGGCAGTTATGCCAGGATCTGTGGTAGGGTTTGAGAGAGGAGAGTAGAGATCCCGAGCGTGTTAGCAGACCGTCGGACGTGAGGCAGCTACACCGGGATCAGTTAGAGCTTTGTGAGAAGAGCAAGATGCATTCCCGAAGAATACGGGACAAGGAGGAAGATATGGTGTCAAAAGAGGAAGTCAAAGCATTGCAACGGTAATTAAAAGCCTTGCAAAAGGAATGGCTCGCAATGAAATTGTGGGAGAAAGAAGAGCGACAAAGAAGGCGGGAAGAGAGACGAAGAAAGAGAGAAGAAAATATGAAGGAGGTCTGCAGAAGAAGTTTGCAGTAGTGGAGAAATCTGTCCGGTTGAAGACAGAAGTGTGGACCCGAAGCCAGGGTTAGAGCAGACTGTAGAGGTAGAGATGAGTCCGGGAGTGTTGCAGGAGGCAGCAACTGGACCAAACAGAAGTGAAGATCACTTCTCCTTTTTACCCAGGGTGTCTGATGCAGGAGCATCCGACAACAGTGGAACAATCCTGCATCTTCAAAAATTTTCTCAATTTTCCAAGTACTTTTCTTCAGTTTTTCCCAAGGGGGAAGTGTTTCCAAAGCATGGAGGAAGGGGGTCGCGAAATCGTGACATGTCACGAAATCGCGACCTCAAAGGCTGCATTGATGGCGAGGGTGAGTTGCATTGTGATATCGCGACGTCGCGATAGTTCTTCAGAGCAAAGGCGGAAGGGGGGAGGACATCGCGATATCGCGATGTCGTGATATCGCGATGTCATGATATTGTGACTTTAGTCAAGGCAAAGGCGGAAGGGGAGATAATGTCGTGATATCGCGACGTCGCGATATCGTGACTTTGTTTCACAGACGATGGCAAGGGCGTGTTGTGTCACGATATCGTGACGTCGCGATATCGCGACATCGCAATATCATGACGATATTCAAAATTAGAAGCAAGGCGGCGGTTGGGTCATGATATCGCGACATGTCGCGATATCGTGGCCAATCAGAAGTCAGAACAAAATTTGAAAGCGGACAGCCAAGCAAGGCTGGATTTGGCACGTGGCTACCACATAGGTTAAAGTTAGCGCAACCAGTTTGGGGAAGGGTTGAAATTGGCACGCAGGAGCATGCGTGTATAAAAGTAAAGATGAAGGCCACGTATTACAAAAGAAAATGGACAGCCACGTGCATTAAACGGGGACAACCACTTTATGGAAGTATTTCGACAAACCGCTGTTGCAGGGCATGGCCAGTATGGGGGAGACGGCAGTGCAGAGTACGGTCTGAGCAAAGCGGGCGGTGCAGGGCCATCAATGCAAGCGTTTGGTGGATCGGGCAGTGGCCCATTAATGCCAAAAATTTTGAATTCTCGGGGGGGAAAGGAAAATTTGAATTTTGTTTTAGGTGGGAGGCATTAATTGCATGAGAGGGTCGGGGCCTCTATAAAAACCCATTTTATTGTTTTAATCGGGACGGTGGGATCCCGAATGCACTTAGGACGTAGAGGAGAGAGAGAACCGAGCCGAGGGCCGGTGATTGTAAAAGCCTGCGGGCTGTTAATTTCTGCTGTACATTTTCAGTTGATTTCAATGAAAAAGGGAGGGTTTGCAGAAGTGTAATTTTGGGTTCCTCGTCACCATCTTAAAGAGACGATCATAATGATATAGATATCTCACAAGGGTCCAGTAATACCCAATACTCTTTTATTTTAAATCAGGTTCAAAAAATGATGTAACAACATCAAATTCATAGTACTGTAGAAGATAATTGCACCAAAATATGGGACAAAAAACTATACAAAACTTATCAAGAAATAGGCAGTAGTAATGTTTGACAAAGATTCTAGAGTGGTTTGCATGCTCTTTTGTTGCAAATTTGTACTGCATAGGAGCTGAGATCGAAGCTTTGATACCACTTATTAGAAAACAACCTTAAAAGATATTAGCAATAGTAGTAGCGATATAATAATGCATAAATAAAAATAATAATTTGGATTTAATTTCCAGAAAATTAAATATGCAATAATCTAAATCCTGATTCAAAAAAATGTAAATTCTTAGCCACTTCGAAAGGGTGAAGTCTCATATCCACTTGGAGAGGGAAAATACTTATATGCACAAAATATGCAACTTAAATTCAAATATGAAATATGATTCTAACTACCACATAAATCTTCCTATTTATAGATTAAATCAACATTAACCCTAACCCTAATGTTCAAGGGCCAACTATCTAAACCTAGGGCCCAAGCTAATAAAAATAAAGATAGTCGACATGGCTATATTGGAGTTGTTATAGAAAAATTAAGATGGAAAATATTATGGAGATGGGGATGAGAAAAAGGAGTTGAAGTGTATGAAGAGGGATATGGAAGACAAAAAATCAGAGTTGAAGTGGAAGCATGCAAAAAAAAAATATAGATATGGTGAGGTAACAAAGCAAATTAAAAGGATATGGATAGTGATGAAGGAGAATGAATATGGAGTGATGGAACAAATATATATGGTCAATAAAATATGAATGAAAACAATAACATGGGTGGTGACATAAGTGGAAAAGAGTAAATGGTGGTTATGATATTGTGTGGAGAAGTGGATTCAAATAAGAATTGCAAATTGAAAAGCAATTGTGGTGAGACAAATAAATTTATGTATGCATGGAATCTAAAGAAAATAATTAAAATACTTGTTGATACTTATATGATTTATTGTAGTTTGATATTCACTTTTATAATGAGAAACTAGGGTTGAATTAGAAGTGTATAAGAAAGGAAAGTGGAAGGTGAGATGTAACATAATAAGATGAAAAAGCAAAATAACATGTGTATTTTAGTTATATTTATTCTCATTGTAGAAGTTTTTTTTTAAATAACTTTATATTAATTCTTTAAGGTTTAGTTAATTTGTTGTCATTTATTTGTTAAGATAAACTTAATGTATTAAATAATTATTAGTTTTTTATTTAAAAATTTATACTTACATTTTTTTAATATTAAATCAAAATAAATAGTCATTGAATTTTTAAACTACTAATTATTTTATAAGTTTTTGTATCATTTGAACATTTTTTTATAAGTTATATGTGGCTTCTATTGGGGCACTCCCATCAAAATGCCACAATATTACATTTTTTGTTATGTCAATATACCATATCCAATATACTTTTTTATCATAATTTTTTTTACATTTATTTTTCTATTAAATGTATTCTTAAACTTCCTCGAAGTGTTATGTTTCCACAATCAGCTCCTTGACATCATTTTTATTAAGAAATAAAATCTCACTTGGTCAATTGCCTTCTAAATCTAAATTTCACCAAGATGAAGATCAATAGTGTGATTGACTAAATTATTTGCTACCCGATTTTCTTTTCTATAAATATGCTCACTTCCAAGAGGTTATCTCTAGTAATAGGTGATGGAAATAAAAATTAATATTATTTTTTATCCAATCTTCACATCCCATTTTTTCAATAGCATTGATGATAATTTATGAATCCCCCTCAATTAAAATATATTTTTATCTTTTTTCTATTGCAATTTTAATCCCTATAAGAAGTGCCCAAGCCTCTACATAGTTAATTAAATTTCGATATAATTCTAAATGAGGAGAATTTTTTCTTCACTATTTCTAAAAACACCACCTCCACCAAATTTTCTCAGATTTCCTTTCAAAGCACCATCAAAATAAATTTTAATAAACCCAATTTCTAGGCATTTCTATTTTACCCTAGATCAAAGTAGATCCTTTATTTTAATTCCATTGTTGCAGATGCCTTTTCCATGTATGTTCAAATCTTGTAGCCAAGTTATTAGCACCTCTTTTTTCCAACACTTAAGACTTCCCATGATGAGCATCATATTTGTATACATTCTGCAAGAGAGGCAATGATACGATTCCAAACTTGGGCCTAGTTTTAATATTTATTTTTAAAATATATATTATTCCTTTCAAGCCATAAATTCCAACAAATAATGGTAGTCCTCCACAAAATACATAATGCTTTAGATTTGAAATAATTAATCCAACATTGCATCAACAATTTCAATGTTGATGGAACTACCCAATATAATTTCATATTTTTTAAAAAGTAACCCCAAATGGTTTGAGAAAAGGGACATTGAAGAAGAAAATGGTGTGGTGTTTCTCAATTCTTCTAATATAAGGCACATCTAAAATATCCATAATTTTCTCTTCTATGTAGACTCTCTCCTATAAGAATCTTACTTTGAATTTCTAACCAAAGAAATGGTGAGGCCTTAGGGAGAGCCTTTGATGACCAAACATTCTTCCAAGGAAAAAATTGGGAGAAGAAAATTTTGATTGCTCTAAATTCTCATATCCCAACTTGACCAAATATCCATCATCCTTTAATAAATTCCATACCAATTCATCCTTTTGTGTAAAAATAAATAAATAAAACTCTTGAAGCATCTTTAGAAGTTCATCTACAATTTATTGGAGTTCCTCTCCTTTAACGAGGTTACTATAATAAATCTATGATTTAGAGTTTTTCATATTAATATAGTCTTTGACCTTTGTACATTTACATGCTAGGCATGCCTGAACCAATGATTACCATTTTGAGTCAAATATAAGAGGATAAGGCTTTAACCAAGCATCAAACCATAAATTTGCATAACTCCCCTCATTGACTAACCATATAATATATCTCTTTATCAATTGCAAACTATCGGATAGGAAGTTCCATGTTGACGATCCTTTGGGTAGGGTTATTTTTCTAAATAATTTCATTTCATCAAGAGAACCTATATATATTTAAAGTAATATTTTTACCCAATTTTTTCCTTGATCTTTGAATAATCTCCACCCAATATTTACCCCTAATACCAAATTTATAAGTCTACAATTCTACAAGCCTTCTCCTCCAATATTCTTTCCTTTGTAAACCCTATCCCACTTACAAAGAGGAGACTTACAAATTTTCTCACAACATTTCCATAGAAGTTCTCTTTGAGTTTTATCAATTTCGATGCTATACTTGTTGGCAATCTTGAAAGTCACATCATATAAATAGGGATGGATTACAATGTACTCTTTATGAGTTGTAGCCTTCTTGCAATGGTTAAGAACTTACCTTTCCAACCTGCTAAACGAGATTTCATTCTATCCAAAAAAGAGATTCAAAGCTCCTTTTTATTTCCTTTATGATAATAAGGAATACCCAAGTAGGTTATGAAATTTTTTGAATTTTAAACTCTAAAATATTCACAAAAATTTATTGTAAATATAGGGTAATATTAATAAAAAATTTCTTAGATTTTGTAGTATTAACCAACTGGCTAGTAGTTTCCTCATAGCATGATAATATTGATTTAAACCTGTTGGTTAAGAATCTTCCTTAGGTATGGAATGTTTCATCCATGCACCCTAGACTCGACCAACATTGAAAGGCCAAAAGGAATAAATGCCTTGCGTTCCAATCTCTAGAGAAGGTTGGTTCCCTTGCTACTTTAAACTTGGGTATTTGAGATTAAGGAAATAGGAAGGGAATTATGAGTGACTTAAAGGGATGGGAAATATGGCTATGAGCCAAGTTAATAGGTGGGTGATGAACAAATAGCACGATCACTCAGTTATACTTAAACCAATAGCCATTAGCACAAAGGATGTAACAGATATTAAAACTAGATAGTCTCACACTATACAACCTCCATAACTATTCCTGTGTTTACTCTTTATCAGAAGCTAAATACAGACATAGAATTATACCTATGAGATAGAGAAGCAAATTTAATAGAAATAAAGAATAGAAAGCATACACATGAAAGAGATTCATATTTAGAGCCAAGGATCCTTTGTATTCATAGTAGAGCTTAAGCACAATAGTTTTCTAGCAAAATATCCATCATTTTACATTAAAATTGCTAGTTTTTATAGAGGATTTTGTCTCTAAGACATAAATTCCCAACCACAAAACATCACGATGGAAGCAAATATTGGGTTCCAAAACTCATAAGAAAGTAATGAAGCATGGCCCGAATTTTATGACTCACTGACAAGTAGCTACATGGCTTTAATGCAACGACGTGATTCACCTGCAATGTTGCCTCCCTGACTGTTGGAACTGCCTCGATGGTGAAAATAAGATTCTGGGATCTAGGGGATTGGATTTGGATGCTTCTCTGACCAACCACCATTAACTTATTGAAAACACGATGTTGAAGGCTGCTTCAGGTGATCACCATTGAAGTAGAGTAGGGGATGAGTTTTGCTAAAAAGAGGTACAGAAGGGAGTTTCGATGTCTTTTTTGAGTGAAATAGGAATTTGTTGGTATGGGCCCTAGTATGCAGATTTTGTTTGAGCATTGATCCAAAAAGAACCTTCGCTCTGCTCTTTGCTCACAACAAGATTGACTAGTCATGGAATGCTACTTGGAAGTCGCTTTGTAAATATGAATATTTTTTGTCGCCTTACTAGAGATGTGGGACCCAAAGCATAGCCTTGGGAAATTCCAAAGACGTTTTCCCCATACAAGGCTCGAAATGGGATGGCACGCTCAAGTTGGGGTGAAAAGGAATTCGGCCCCACTCGCATTCTTTTATGCACAAATAAGTTTCGTCCATACAAGGCCCAAAAAGGGATTGCACTCTCTAGTTGGGGTGAAAAGGAATTGGGCCCCACTCTATATTTCGGCCATATTTTAACCTGAAATGGGATCACACTCTATTTTGGGATGAAAGTGATTGGGCCCCACTTGGTTTCGGTTGTCTTCTAGCCTAAATTGGGCTTACGCTCCAAGTTGAGGTGAAAGTGCTTGGGCCTCATACTATATTTTTTTTTTAAACATAGTGGTGTTGGCCTTAGGAAAAGTCAAAGGTTCTTTCACCCATACTAGACCTGAAAAGGAATTGGGCCCCACTTTGCATTTCTGTCCAAAATTGGATTACGTTGTTTAGGAAAATACAAAGGCACTTTCACCCAAACAAACTCTAAAACTAAGTTGCACTCTTGAGTTGGGGTGAAATAATTTGGATCCTACTCAGTTTCGGTTGACCTCTAGCCCGAAATGGGCTTACACTTCACTCTTTCTCAAAAATCAAACTGTGCTGAAGCATGGCACAAAACTACTCTCACCCACAAAAAAAAAATACCCTGCATGATGAGTTAAAGGAAGGGATTGCATGCTTCCTTGAGCGCAGTTAACAAATCTTGATAGCAAAACATGGAAAATAAGGGATACATTCTGAAAAAGAAGAGTTTTTTAGGGAACAAGATATTTATTACATAGCAAAATTTCTCACAAAAGAAAACAATGTGGTAGGGATGCCAACATCTCTAGTGGCTCATGGGGAGATTGAGCTCGCCTGAATGTCAAGACCCCAGGCCTTCTCTGTTGGGCTCAGAGTCATCATCACTCTCTTTTTCTTAATGCTCACTACTGGTAGTGAACTCTTCCTCCAAATTCTTCCTTTATCCTTCTTCTTCTTCTCTATTGTGCTCATGATCCCCCTCTTCTTCTTGGTGTTCTTCTCTCTTCTTGATCTTCATGCTATTGGGAAGAATATAATTGTGGGATATGTTCATATATGCGATCATAGGTTGCTTTAACTAGAGCCCATACATCTTCTTAGAGTGAAGCACGGTCTTGGAGCTCCCTAAATAGGTATCCAAAAGTCTCAAGTTGTTCTACGTTAGCGAAGTTAGCCCTCTAGCTAAGATCTACCAAATAAGATTTGATTCATGTGAACCTTGTCATTAATTGCATTACCTGGGCTTTTATAATAGGCTCACCCCAACTATCAATATTTGAAGTGTCACCTTCAAAGGTATCCTAGGCTAGGTTCAATTCTTCCTTTGTCAGAATAGCCCCGTTGTTGTCATAGAAGTTGGGGAAGCTTAGTTGTGTGAGGGCTTCGAAATACATCATAGAAATGCACCTTTCCTGATCAAACACTTCTAACAACCTTCTAGCCTCCCAAGATCTTTCCACTTTTGTGAAGTAAGCCCGTAGTGTCACCTTTTTGGTTACCCATGATCGAGTGAGTGGACTCATAGGAGTAAGTTGGAGATCCATATTTTCTAAGGTTTGCACCTTCATAGCTCGTTCTAGCCATCGATCTATATATTTTTCATCATCCTCCATGATAGGTCTACCTTGAGTAAATATTTTCTTGGCCTCCCAAATGAATGTGAGCATTGATATTGCTTTCGATACCCTTGCTCGAAAGTTATCTAAGAAGTGACAGGGAACCTCCTTAATGAGATATTTTGTGAAGACTTCCAATTGCACCACCTTCTCTATCAACTGAGCTTGTACTTCCTAGATCTGAGCATTCAAGGCTTGTACCTAGCCCTCCACCTTTGCATGTGCTTTGAGGTGATGTTCAGTTGCCCTTTTGTGATCAGCCACCTCTTGCTCCAAACTAGCCATGCGCTATTGCAACTGCTCAGACTTGGACTGAGCCTCCTCGAGTTGTGCCCTTGTCTACACTAAGGTCTCCTTGAGATCTATGTTTTTGTCCTCATATTTGGAGAAGTGAGCTTTGTAGTGCCCCCCATGAAAATAGATGGATACCATTTTGACCTGGATATTCCTTATCTTTTCTATTGCATCATTTGTTCTTAAGTATTCAACTGTATGATGATAGGAGTAATCCGCTGGTGTCATCTCCTCTAGAGGCTTTTGAAATTTGGGCACCTTATCCATATTGTGAAGTTCCATATTCTCCAAGTCAAACATAGCCATTTTTTCCACCTTGGATGGAGCCTATGCATTTTTTCTTTTTTTGCCCTTGAGCCAGCTCGAGGAACTCTAATGCACTCGATGTATGATCTTTGCAATCAGACGCTCTTGCAAAACTTCTAGCTCCATTTCTAGTGGTTCCTATACTCCAAAGAGTGGAATGAAGGTGAAAAGAGCACATTGGAGGTTTTCTTCAGTAGACAGATCAGGAATAAATGGGGCAGTAACTATGGTGACTTTGGGAGATGCTAGGGTTTGGATAGTGGTGATCAAGGCATTAGGATATGGGAATGGAATATCATAGGATGTCACTGCAACTGAGGAGGTGAGTGAGAGAAAAAATAGGCTTGGATTGGTGGTGACAGTGGACGCAATGATTGGATCCATAGAAACCTAAGGAGGGGTGGGTGGATAATGTAGAAAATGCAAATGCATTGGCAACGAATGCAAAGGAACTAAACGTTTGGGAGATAAGGGGGAATGATGAGGGGATTAGCGACTGGGATGCAAGGAAATGTATGACATACATGGGGATGTTGGATGGAGGTTGAGTGGAAATGAGATTTTTGACATTGGAAGACAGTCTCTAGAGGCTCAAAAGTGAGGGAAGGAGAAAGAGATAGTGTACCTTCGGGCCTGGGTATTACCAGAGTCGAAATGATGAACTACTGCATAATCAGACTTGTTATTCCTTCTTCAATGTCTAATGCACCTACTTCTAGGTTAATTAGTTCCACCTCTTGGTGCTCTTGTTGCATTGGAATAGGGACTTTAGGAGCGCTCCCTTCCATGGTTGCCAATGTTGCAGAAGGGTTTATGTTGAGGAGTTGGGTTGCAGTAGTCTAAGACCTCTTTGCAACATGAGGAAGTGAAAGTGCTACACCAGCACTCCTCTTCATTAGGGTAACCTATTATTTAGGGAGTAGTTGCTTGTCTTTCTCTATGATAAGTGGATCTTGTTCAATCGGCTGCCACTACTGTTTCACCATGTCCTCCACTCTACCAGGGATTTGAGTGCTTTGAGGCATGATATCAGCAAATATGATAGGTTGTTAAATGTCAAAATTTATGTCATATATCATGGAGAAGTTCTCGTCCAACACATGAAACAGTCCAGATGCCTCCTTTTTATTATAGACCCTCATGATCCACCAGTTAGCAATATTTTTGTATGACTAGTTGGGAAATTTGTCCTTCATCGCCTGCAACACTTCCTAATCAGGCACATGTGCTGGGTTGTGTGTATGGTCATATTTGGCCTCCATCATTTACAAGTTGTGCCATGGAATAAGTGACATCATCCTCTCCAAGTACCATTCCAGATCGTGCCCTGATGGTTTATTGCATTGTGCTTCAATATCTGGGTGCAAACAGTTGTGGAAGCTTTTTGCTCTAATTATTTGTCTAAAAACGTCCAGTGGGTTGTACCTCTAGTGTTGGGAGAGCTCTATTATGTCAAAATTGTACAACGTCATTGCAAGAAATGAGTTTTACCCAATGACCTCTACTTTAATATTGCCAAACTGGAAAGGTGAAGTGCATGTGTGCGGCTTCCTTCTCCCGTGTCCATATGTATCATCGATAATGTTACTTTGTCAAGAAAATTCAAGGGAAAAAAGGTACTCCATGGTGTAGTATGTAAATACAAAGGGTTTTCTAGTAAACCCATAAATCCTGATGATAAGGCTCTGTGTGAGCTGAAAAACATCACCCAGTTTCTTATGCACTATCTCATCTCTCATTTGCCTCAGCACTCATTCACAAACGTAATAGATGAATTCTAGATATGGGATGAGAAATATCTTATTGAATTTATAGTAGGACTCACTTATAGATAAACTTTGAGTCCACTGATAAATTGGAAGCACCTTACCCTCTTTATTGGTGTGGTTCTTAGTGATGAAAATGAAACAACTATGCATGTGGTAGAACAGGTACCAAGAAAAGAAGGAGCAAAGTCGAAATGACATATCATTATCACTTTGTATATCACTCAACAATATATGCATCTGCTACACCACCCACTCTACCCATTCGAAGAACATGGGCTTAGTCTTTGGCTTCATGATTACGAGAGAGTAGAATTCACCATGCGAAATACACTCTGTGAGGGAAACTTGCAACTTGTATACCGTTGCGTCTGTGGAGAGTCTCATAACCCATGCTAACATGGAGAATATGTCTAAATACTTGAAAAAATTTAGGGGTTTGGGCAGGTCTAGCAACATTTTGGGTACTAGCTTCTCTAATAACTATGTCTCCATAAACTGCTACATCTGCGCTATCGATGTGTACCTTTCATGTTGCTCAATTATGTTGATTTTGTTGATTATGTAGTTAGTAGGGGGCTTATCTCCATAAGCGAAACCCTCCTGGATGTGATGGGAAAAAATGGTGAACAACTTGTCCCCTCTAGAATTTTGGACCATCTTGGACCGAGGGTCATAGAATTTAGCAATCTTGCATACCTGCTTCGGGTAGTTATGCACAGGTGTGCATAGGTACCAATAGAGGTGAGAGTAGTAGGCAGTCATTCATCTACTTTCAACAAACACCCTTTTTAGCATAACATCAAAAATATGGTGCAACTTCTCAATGCTTTTGTTCATGAGCATACAATCTCTCAGTCTTCCTAGCCTGTCTTCGGGTGGTGGCAGTGCTACTTGCTTCTTCTCCTTTTCTGCCTCTTCGCACCTTCTGCCTTCTTTGAGGTCTTTTCCTTCTTGGGCTTGGTGATTTTCTTGCCCATTATGATTATGCGTTGGCCCAGGACTGCTCTAAAAAATATAGCATCTTGGTGTTTCTTAGTGCACCACGCTTTACCCTAAACTTCAGAAATGCAAACAACGATACTACAAAACCCTAAGTAATCCCGTTATAGTTTCATTTGACCTGTAGTGTTGGCCTTATTATAGCATTGTAATTGACCCACCATCTTAAGTACACTTTGGTATGGAGTAAATGCATGGAGGGATCATGGGCGAAGTGGGAGATCTTCTGCTCACGTTAACCAGTGGTTGAGTGCTTCCTCCAATGGTGGCCAACTATGTGGGCCGTAATATTACTCAAAATATGTGGTTTACTACTTTATGATTTTCAAGGTATGATTTCCTACTCCAATGGCCCTCCTCGAGGTGTACGCTCGCTAGGTTTTACTTCGAATTGCATGCCCATGGCATTGGAGAAAGTAAAACTCTCTTTCGCTCTTGTAACTACTTTTGTTGTTTTTAAATTTCAAAATGGCTTTCGCTCAAAAATTCAAGCAAGAAACTTTTTCATCCATTTAATGCCTAAAATAGAAAAACACACCGCAATCTGTGCAAGGCCTTTGTTAATTGGTAAAGGCTCATAATATATTCTTTTTTGGAGTAAAAACCATCTCTTTCAATTCCTCGCCATGTGGCACTTGCACAAAAATATCTCAAAGGACCATGATTTGAATTTTACCCATAAAGGAGAGTGAAAGTGCCTTTCACTCCACATAGTGTCGAAAAGTGCCTTTGACCAGTATTTGACATCAAAAAAGAAAACGATTTACAAGAGCACTTTTTTCTTTGTTCTCTTACACGTGGCACTTGAAAGCATGATCTCACCAAAACTTCATGCTTTTGACTTTGACTTTTAGGTTGGTCTTGCCTCAGTTGTAGCTTTCACTCTTTAAGGTGTCAAAACGTAGTTTCGCCCCTATGTAAGAGCAAAACTCCTCTTTTCCAAATGATAGGGCACCTTTTATCCACTATGAACTACTTTTCCAGGTGACAGTTAAAATAGCAAAACAAACTCCTTTTGCCCAAAAAAAGAGTGAAAATGCTTTAGATGGCTTAGGTGCATGAAACTACTCTTTTCTTTTCCTTGGCACTAGAAAACACGTAAACTGAACTAAAAAAGCTTTTATTTAAAATCTTCTCCTATTTCCTTGCCAACTCAATTTCTTACCATAGCGAGGAGCTTGGCCAAAACTGCACTACGAGAGCACAAAGGGAAGGAAAGAGAAGAGTTATATTCTTCAAGAAAAATATATATACATACAAACAAAGGAATAATTATATACACAGCTAAGAAACCTTTTACTACTACCTCTTACTAGTAGTATGCCTTCATATGGTCATTGACTGATATTGGAAGAGTGAAACCCTATGAATCTTGGAGAATGAAAGAGTTTACCTGATTAACCTCAAAAATTTGAAATGGACCCTCCTAGAAAGCATCAAACTTGTGATTTCCAAGTTTATATTTTCTCTCGTTCCATTTTAATACAAAGTCCCCAACCTGGAAGGTTCGATCAGAGGTTCTCTTATCGAACCAATTTTTTGTGGTCTCTGCATGCTTCATAAAAGCTTCATAGGTCTTTTCTCTTTCTTCTTCTAACTGCAACAATTGGGCCATCCTGAAACTCATGGGACCAAGCTCCTCATCTTCGCCATATAACTACCGAAGAGACTACAATGTGGGCAACTCAATATGTGTGGGGATAATTGCTTCCTTCCCATACACTAGGGAATATGGATGTCTTGATCAATTTCTTAATTGAGATGTGGTCAACCCATAAGGCTAGGTCTAGGAGTAGATGTCAGTTCCGCTTGTTACCTTCCAAGGTTCTCTTTAGGATTTCGCTAAACCATTCCCTTGTAGGTAATAGTTAGATGAAGTCTTTAAGTAAATACCATACTTACTTGTGAATGCACAGATTTTAGTATTGGTGAAGTGGGTGCCATTATCGGTTATGATTGCATCTGGTATCCTAAAGTGGGTTATCAATCCTTCCAAGAAGGCAATGACCACATCCTGATTAGCTTTCTTGGTCGGCACTACTTTTGCCCATCGGGTAAAATAGTCTATAGTTGTTAGGATATACTTATGCCCTATAGAGGAATTAGGATCTATCACCCCAATGAAATCTAAGCCCCATTGATGAAATGGAGCTTCGACCTAAATTGGGTGTAAAGGTAAAGAAGAATTCGTACTCTGGTCAGTGTATCTCTAATACTTGTCACACTTCTAGCTGACCTCGAAGGAATCAACAAAAATAGTGGGCCAATAATAGCCTGCTTTAATGATTTTTAAGGCCATAGGCATTCTTGTGAAATGTCCCTCTAACATCCCAGAATGGAACTCATCAAGGATCCTCTATTTTTCTATCCCCTTGACACACCTCAGGAGAACCCCATATATATTATTGTGAAACAAACCATTAGAAAACAACATATACATGTAATCTTGAAGCCTTAACCTTCTCCTTTGTGAAGCATTGAGGTGAGAAGGGCACCTTTCAGTATTAAAGTATTTGACAAGGTCCTCTATCCAGTCCTTGTCATCTACAAACCAATTCGAAAGATCGCTTTCTTGTGTTGGATCATCCCATTGGCATGCTATTAATTCGGATGTAGTGCTCCTAGAAATTTCTTGGCATAATGCTTGGTCATGGACAAGTTTAATGGGCCTAACTTCTATGTCAAATTATTGGATCTTAGAGATCTATCCTGCTCTTTTATTATCCAACTCACCTTGGATGATGAAGTTTCTGACATCAGGGTGTACTACGTACACTATTGTCTTGCTCTAGGAGATGAAATGGTGAAAATTCTTCAATGATTGCATCACTACATGTACTTGTCTCTTGATGAAGTTATACTTCTCTTCGTACAAATGGATGACTTGGATTATGAATGCTATCGGCCATTCATCCTCATCCTCATGTTTATGAGTAAGGACAACTACATAGCTCTCTGGTTCACCGATAACATAAAGGATAAAGTATTTAGAGTAATTGGGGTTCACCAGAATATGAGCTTGAGCGATTCTCTCTTTGATTTCTCTGCATGCTCACTTCATTTCCTCAGTCCACTGAAACTCAAAGTCCTTCTTTAGAAGTATGGTCATTGGCTTTACCACCTAAGCAAAATCAGATATAAACTTCCTAAAAAAATTGATCTGTCTAAATAAGGATTGGCCTTTCTTGTTTGCTGGTAGAGGTAGCTTGAGGAGGGATTAAACCCTAGTAGGATCAACAACTAGTCCCCTCTTTGATATTACATGGCCCAAGAGCTTACCTTATTTCACTGTGAAAATAAAAAAAAATTGACTTATGGAAACTTAGAACTTTTGGTATTTTTCAAATACTTTATGCAAATGTAGACCATGTTCTCCCCTTTTGTGGGAGAAAATAGTCATGTCATATAAATAAATCACAATGATACAATTTAGTAACTCACCAAAGGCTAATTCCATCGCTCTTTAGAAAGTTGCTCCAACGTTTGAGAGGTCGAATGACATTTGTTGGTAAGTGAGAGTGCCTCACTTGGTGGTGAAGGCAGTTTTATACTAATCCTCATCCTTCACCTAGATTTGATTGAATATGAAGAAGCCATCTAGTAAAGAGAACCTCTGTGCTCCCGCCACTACATGAAGAATTTGATCAATTTGGGGCAGTGGGTAGTGGTCCTTTAGAGATGCTTGATTGAGATTTTGAAAATCAATGCACAAGCGGATGTCTCCATTCTTTTTTTACACCGGGACCAAGTTTGCCACCCAAGAAGAGTGCTTGATAGGATAGATAATATTTACCTCCAACATCTTCAGGAGCTCAGCCTTCATCAACACTTCAATCTTTGGGTTGATCGGTATTTGTTTCTATTTAAAAGGTTTGACCCCTTCCTGCAGCTCGATTGTGTGTTGGAAGACACTCTTATCATATCCTTTTAGGTCTTGATAACTCCAAGCGACAATATCTAGGTATTCCTTGCATAGGATCCCGATTTGCTCGATCTCTATCGATGTACAATCGGTTCTAACCTTGATCACATTTTTGATTTCTATCTCCAATTCCCTTTTCTCTCACGTCTACTTTGATCTTATGAGCAAGTGACTTGTCATCTTGATCAAATAGACTTTCAAGCATGATCAAGCCCTTTGGGACATGATTATTTTCCAATTGTATTAACCCTTCATAATATTCTTCATCAAGGGTCCTATATTTGATAGTTTTGGCTTCATTAATCAAAAAATTAACAATTTTCTCATCATTTTTGAACACCTACCAGTGAATATTCTTGTCTGGTATTGAAGGCCTATAAATAACTCTCACCGTCTTTGATTTCTGCATCATATTTTTAGTGTGGGAGAATCTGGCTCCAATAGATGCCAAGACATCAGTGTGCTTATTTAACTCTCATGAAATAGCTTGGATATTTAGTGATGTGAAAAATTCGAGTAGGTCCCCTACCTTGTTGAAGTATACCTTCAGGTAATGTTGCTTTGTGACACACTTATTGGTGACTTGGTTGCATATTAACTCTGAATCTCTGAAGATCTATAACTTCTTGATTCCAAGTTTATCTGCTTTTCTTAACCCCAAGCACAGGGCTTCGTACTCAGTCGTATTATTAGTACAACTCCATGCAAGCTTGTAGGAGTAGGTTCTCTACTTTCCTGAAGGAGAGATAAGGAAAAATCCTACCCCTGTGTCATTCTTACATCACGCACCTTCAAAGAAGAGTTTCTATAGTTGGTCAAAAATAGGGTCTTTGTAACTTGGTATCTTAGCCTTTTTGGGCCTGGTGATCGAGTAGCACCCTATTTCTAATTCAATCATGGCATTAAAATCATGCATGGAAAATTTATCTTCTATGCGAAGCTCGTCCAGGGCTTATTCCATCAATTCTATTCCTCCTTCTTCCTCCACTTCCTCAATCATATTGACTGAGTCCACTTGCTTCTCCGCATCCTGGATCCTTTCGATATGAAAGGTAGAGGGTTTCTCATTAAAAAATTTAATTCTCCTTCCTCTGAAGGGGATTTCCAGATGTGAATAATCCAGAGAAAAATAGCCTCTTAGTTTGGTGGTGAATTCCCTTGATAGGCACATACTGAAATATGACTCTAAATATACCACCACAACTTCTTATATTATTGTGATTTATGACATCTTATGCAACATGATCAAAATATCCTTGATCACCCCTATTATCTTGATCAGATTTTCATCCAGTTGGAGCACTCCAGGACTACTCCTCATATACTCCATGCCCATAATCTCGTAAACAGCCTTGGGCATCATAGTAGTTACGGTGCCAGAGTTGATCATGTAATTATGCATAACCCACCCCTCCATCCTAAGAGATAGATAGAATGACGATGACCAATTATTTTAGGTGGCTAAGGTAGTCAATGTCTGAGTCAAAATAGTCTGAGTTGGCTTTTCCTTGTCTTTAGTAGATTTTAGTGATTCTTGTAATAGATCGACTTGGTCGGGTAGCTGAAGCACGTCAAAGAGGCTTACCTTAGCTGAAGTTTTCTTTAGTTCTTAAACAATGTTGTATGCTCCTGTACCATACTCACCTCCTTCCTTCATAGTCTTGTATTTGGTTCGATACTGCTGTGTTGCTTCCACCCTTTAGCGCTTTGTTAATGAGGGATACCTGAACTTTTCTCTTGCCTAGTCCCTTGTCTCGGTTTGGGGTTGGGAGGATGAAGCCTATGGCTGAGGAACTCTCTCCCTAGCTCTCAAATGTAAGATATCCTTCAATAGGATGGGTTCCTCTAGATTTGACACTTGGGGAGGCTCTTTAACTAGCAGTGGTGCCTTCTCGCTCGACACCTTGGAGCTAGTAGGTACCTTTAATTGTTCCATTTGAATCGAATCAACTTCAATGGGTTTTCTACCTGTCCTCATCAGAACGAAAACCTACTCGATAGGGGGGATCATAAAGTTGCGGTCCACTTATCTAATCATATTCACTTGTCCACAAGGAAAGTTATCTGCTAGGGTCTGCACATAGTTCAAATGGACCATGCAAGTCTCCTCACCATGTGGGTCATTGTAGGTGGAGCACCAATAAGCTCTATCAAATAGACCAACTTCTTCATTATCTAAGACCACTACATTTCTCTCAGGAGCCCTACTAGTTGAAGCAACTTGTTCTCTAGTAATCAGGGGAGGAGTGAATCTCCTTAGTTGGAAACTTTGATTAGACTACCTCATTTTCAAGATGGTGATCTCATTCGTCATTGCCCTCATTGATGATTGTATATCTTGCAATTATTTTACCTGGTCTAGATTTGAAGCTTCCAGAGGCGCAGGTAATGACAACGATGCCAATCAAGCAGGTAATGCGGGATATGGGATAGAAGGTAGAATTTGGGGAACAATAGGAGCTTGAAACTGCGAGACGGGTATCGTTTGGTTCTAAGAAGCATTGGGATTCCATGACAGGATAGGGTACATTGGGGATATAGAAAATGACTGAGAGGATGCACTAGGATATAAATTTTAAGGTAAGTCCAAAAAAACTGGCATAGTCATTTTAGGAGGTAACTTACCAATAGCGACTAGGTCAGCCTCAGCTTTATGTGTCTAAGCGTACAAGGTTGGAAATGTGTTGACATTAGCATGTTGGATGCTCATGCTGATGTTAGAATGGAAAGCTATTAGGTAATAAAACACTGCTTGCTTCAGGGTGGGTCGAAGGTTGTCAGTAACTCTCTAAGGATACCTCTAAATGGCGATGAATTGGTGCAACAAGGAGAAAGGGTCCACCTGTTCATTGAAACCTCTTATCAATTGTTTCGCTAACTGGTCCCATGTAGCAATGGTATTGGGCTGCAACGATCAGTACGAGTAGAGAAGCTTACCTCTGAGTGAGAGTACTAATAGTCTTACCATGATGTCTTCTTCTATGATGTCATGGATGGTTGCCAACGAAGTGACATATTGGACATGCTCGTAGGCTGTTTTTCTCATACCGTCATACATGGGAAGAGCCTTCAACACTATGGTTGGGATTTGGTGTTGAGCCTGCAAATTGAGCGGTCCTAAATGATTCCAGGCTACAAATTGCTTGGGCGGATTTTACACCATCTAGATCAGAGTGCTTGGTTGAGGGGGGTAAGCTAGCTGCGATGTTGGAAGGACTTGGAGTTTGTGAAAATATACCAGCTACTTGTGAAGATGTCCCGACTAACGAGATAGTCAAGGGGACTACTCTAGGATGTTCTCCCAAAGCATAAATGTTAAGATCAAAGAACTCAACCATGTCTTCTGGATTTTTAGCTTTCAATATTATGATCATGAGGGGGAGGGCTTTTAATCGACTTCAAGATTCAAAGGCTTCTAGGTTCAGCTGAGTCACTAGATAACCAAATGATGAACATCAAATCTTAATATTGTTTGATGTGGAACGTTTGCGTCCCATCGGGTATGCTAGAAACTGTTGGTCAAGAATCTATATTAGGTATGGAATGTTTCATCCATGTACCCTAGAACCGAATAACATTGAAATGCCAAAAGTAATACATGCCTTTCGTGTCAATATTCAGTGAGGGTTGGTTCCCTTACTACTTTAAACTTGGGGATTTGAGATTAAGGAAACATGAAAGTAATGATAAATGACTTAAAGAGATGGGAAATATGGTTGTGAGCTAGGTTAACAAGGGGGTGATGAACAAACAACACGATCACTAAGTTATACTTAAACCAATAGCCATTAGCGCAAAGGATGTAACAAAAATTAAAACTAGATACTCTCACAATATGCAACCTTCAGAACTATTCCAGCGTTTACTTTTTATCAGAAGCTAAATCCATACATAGAATTATAGCTATGAGATAGAGAAGCAAATTTAATAGAAATAAAGAATAGAAGGCATACACATGAAAGAGATTCATATTTAGAGCCAAGGATCCTTTGTATTCATAGAAGAGCTTAAGCACAACAATTTTCTAGCAAAACGTCCATCATTTTACATTAGAATTGCTAGTTTTTATAGAGGATTCTGCCTCTAAGACATAAATGCCCAACCACAAAACATCGCGGTGACAGTAAATATTGGGTTCCAGCACTCATCATAAAGTAACGAAGAGCATGGCTCGAATTCGATGACTCGCTGAGAAGTAGTTGCATGGCTTCAATGCGACGACATGATTCACTTGCAATACCGCCTCCCTGCTTGTTGGAAATGCCTTGATGGTGAAAATTAGATTATGAGATTCGGGGGATTGGATTTGGATGCTTCTCTGACCAACCACCATTAACTGAGTGAAAACGCGATGCTGAAGGCTACTTTGGGAAACCACCATTAAAGTAAAGGAGGTGATGAGTTTTGCTTTAAAGAGGTACAAAAGGGAGTTTCGATGCCTTTTTCGAGTGAAACAAGAATTCATTGGTGTGGGCCCTAGTATTCAGTTTTTGTTTGAGCATTGACCCAAAAAGGACCTTCACTCTGCTCTTTGCTCACAACAAGATTGACAACTAGTCATGGAACGCCACTTGGAAGTCACTTTGTAAATACCAAGAGTTTCTATCACCTTGTTGGAGAGGTGGGACCCAACGTATAGCCTTGGGAAACGCCAAAGACGTTTCACCCATACAAGGCCCGAAATGGGATAGTGCACTCAATTTTGAGAAAAAAGGAATTGGGCCCCACTCGCATTCTTTTTTGTGCAATTGAGTTTCGCCCATACAAGACCCGAAAAGGGATTGCGCTCTCCAGTTGGGGCAAAAAGGAATTGGGCACCACTCTATATTTCGACCATATTTTAAATTAAAATGGGACCGCGCTCTATTTTGGGGTGAAAGCGATCAGGCCCCACTTGGTTTCAGCTGTCTTCTAGCCTGAAATGAGCTTGTGCTCCAAGTTGAGGTGAAAGCAGTTGGGCCCCACACTGCATTTTTTGTTTGAAACAGAGTGGTGCTGGCCTTAAGAAAAGTCGAAGGTTCTTTCGCCCATATAAGGCCTGAAAAGGGATTGCGTTGTCAAGTTGGGGTGAAAAGGAATTGGGCCTCACTTTGTATTTTTGTCCGAAACTGGATTGCGCTCTTTAGGAAAATACAAAGGCACTTTCACCCAAACAAACTCTAAAACTGAGTTGCGCTCTTGAGGTGGGGAGAAAGCACTTGGGCCCCACTCAGTTTCGGTCGACCTCTAGTCCGAAATGGGCTTGCGCTCCACTCTTTCTTTGAAATCAAACTATGCTGAAGCATGGCACGAAACTACTCTCGCCATGTAAAAACAAAGACCCTGCATGATGAGTGAAAGGAAGGGACTGCATGCTTCCTTGAGCGCAGTCAACAACTCTTGACAGCTAAACATGGAAAAGAAGGGATACATTCTAAAAAGGAAGAGTTTTTCAAAGAAGAAGAGATTTATTACATAGCAATTTTTTTCACAAAAGAAAACAATGTGGCAGAGATGCCAACAAAACCCCATGGCCTCACTGACTAAGGGATGACCCAAAAAAAAGTATCATCAACAAATTGGAGATGAGATTTAGAAGGCCCATTTTTTTTGCAACTTTAATACCTTTGATTTTTCCTTCCATTTTTTACCTTTGAGAAAGTTCTCCTTAATGCTTCCGCAAGAATAATAAATAGATAAGGAGATATTGGATCACCTTAACGAAGTCCACAAGATGACTTGAAGTAACCAACAGAAGAACCATTGATCAAAATACAAAAATTTGTAGTGCTATAACATCATTAAATCCATTCACATCAACTATAATCAAAGCCAAACTTTTTAAGAATAACATGTAAAAAATTCCAAGAAATCTTATCATATACTTTGTTCATCTATTGAACCTAATTTTATGTATTATATAATTAATACATTTACACTTAAAATTTTATTTATTTAATTGGTGTAATACATTGCCAAAGGAAACAATTGTTGAATTTTTTAAGTAATAATTATTTTTTATAGGTTGGTGTAGGTACACCTTGTGATTTACGATGTGAAGGGACATGGGGCAATGCTCGAAGGAAGTTTCTTAAATCTCTTTTATAGTTAATATTTAAAGACAATAACTCAAACTTTTAATGTTATTCGTTTTTTTTTATGATTTTATATTTATTTATTTATTTTTTGGGGCTTATTTCAAGTTTGTTGAGAAAATACACGAGTTCTTGATGTTTCCACACGGTGATGGTTGTAATGGATGTTTGGAGAACACTTGTACCAATTCAATGGATCCGGGTCGCAGAGTCTTCCAGAAACTGCTCCGCATAATTTATCTCATAAACGGTCGCTGCTTTCTACCTCCTCTTAGAGTTAAATTCTGGTTTTGACCGTAGGACTTGCAGGGAGTGGAAGGCAGGGTATGAATGTCGAATCTTTGGGCTTAATGTGTGTGGGGATTGCATGGGGGGTTTCTGCTGAAATAAATAGAGAAATATTGAAGGTTCTCTTCGATTATCGCCGGGTATGGAGACGCCAAGGCTGTGCGTGTTCTTAATGGAAGGGAACCTATAACAAATGAAATCATCAAATGCGTAGAGTTTCAACCATGGCTGCCTTTGCCCTGGAGCGATGGTGTCAGACAGCGCATACGTATATTCGTATATTTACTTTATTTTATTTTTATCTACCAATAGGTTAATTGGTAGAGATCCCAGTGTGTACATGAATTAACTTCTATGAATTATGAGCTCCAACACAGGCTTAATAGGAAAGATGGAAGCGGGGTAGATTTACATCCAAAGCTCTTCAAATTGGGTGGGAGCTTGGTTTATACTTCATTTGGTGGCAAGTGTGGTTGGAGAGAAACGCTAGAATTTTTAGAGAAACCTTTTCCTCGCTAGATGGAGTTTGGCAGGTCATCTGGAGCAAAGTCACAGAAACTGTTGCCGTCTATGCTAAAGAGGAAACTCAGGTTGTTCCTGGGCCATTGGAAGAGGGAGTTGACCAGCGAGAGGGACAAAACAGAACCAGTTGGAAATCACCCCAGAAGGCTGGATTAAAATCAATACTGATGGAGTCGCAAAGGGCAATCCGGGTAGCACCGGTATTGGCGTGGTCTGCCGAAATCATGAGGGATCAGTGCTTTATTGGGAACTGCAGGGTTTGGTTAGAGCCACAAATAATGAAGCAGAAGCCATTGTTATCAAATCTGCCTCTATTTGGGCAGTTACTCAAGGTCACAGGATGATAATTCTTGAATCTGATTCTCAAATTCTGGTTGGAGCTCTAGACTGCATGAGGAACTTTTCGTTGCACGCTTGGAGGTTGAGGATTCTGGTCTCTCAAATCAAGAAATTATGGAGGGAATTAGATGATGTGATTCCAGATATGTGAGCAGAGATTTAAACAAAGCGGTCGATTTCCTGGCTAAGATGGGTGCTGCGAAAGAGGCATGGGTGCAGCTGCACAGTGACATGCCTATTGAAGATGAGGTGATTAGGCAGGGCCTTGAAAGATCCTTGAGACAATGATCAATGAAAAAACTAAGGGTGGTTTTTGTCGCGATTTCGCGACCTGTTGCGCCATCGCGGCCATTGGCGGTAAGCTGTCGCGATATCGCGACATGTTGCGTTGTCGCGGCTGCTGGAGAAAAGTTGTCGCGATATCGCGACATGTTGTGTTGTCGCGGCCGATGCGGGAAAGTTGTCGCGATATCGCGACATGTTGCGCCGTTGCGGCCATCAAGGAAAAGTTGTCGCGATATCGCGACATGTTGCGCCGTCGCGGCCAAGGGAGGAAAGTTGTCGCGATTTCGCGACATGTTGCACCGTCACTACCGCCGAGGAAAAGTTGTCGT
Source organism: Wollemia nobilis (assembly GCA_028583015.1). Lineage (NCBI taxonomy): Eukaryota > Viridiplantae > Streptophyta > Pinopsida > Araucariales > Araucariaceae > Wollemia > Wollemia nobilis. The sequence continues at coordinate 15,598,782 of JAQPPZ010002550.1, forward strand.
GATATCGCGACATGTTGCGCTGTCGCGGCCGATGTGGGAAAGTTGTCGCGATATCGCGACATGTTGCGCTGTTGCGGCCGCCGCGGGAAAGTTGTCGCGATTTCGCGACATGTTGCTCCGTCGCGGCCAAGGGAGGAAAGTTGTCGCGATATCGCGACATGTTTTGCCATCGCGGCCAAGGGAGGAAAGTTGTCGCGATATCGCGACATGTTGCACCGTCGCTGCCGCCGAGGGAAAGTTGTCGCGATTTCGCGACATGTTGCGCCGTCGCGGCCAAGGGAGGAAAGTTGTCGCGATTTCGCGACATGTTGCGCCGTCGCTGCCGCCGAGGGAAAGTTGTCGCGATATCGCGACATGTTGCGCCGTCGCGGCCAAGGGAGGAAAGTTGTCGCGATTTCGCGACATGTTGCGCCGTCGCGGCCAAGGGAGGAAAGTTGTCGCGATTTCGCGACATGTTACGCCGTCGCGGCCGCTGGAGGAAAGTTGTCGCGATTTCGCGACGTGTTGCGTCGTTGTGGCCGCTGGTGGATTTTTGTCGCGATATCGCGACATGTTGCTCCGTCGCGGCCAAGGATGGATTTTTGTCGCGATTTCGCGACAGGTTGACTTTTTTGCGGTCAGAGGAGTCTTGTGTCGCGATTTCGCGACTTGTAGCTTTTTCGCAGACAGAGGTGAAGTTGGTGTTTGCTGCGTGTTTTCGCGATAAGTTGTTGTAACAGACCTATCAACTCTCTCAGCTAGCTTGGTATTGGTTCAAGAGATTTGGATCCAGTGCAAATCTTCCTCTTCTCTTATAATCATGTACTTTCATTGTTTTCGGTTGGGATGTGTCTTATCCCAATTGTAACTGATCAATGTTTTAATACAAGTTTTTTCAATTTTTTCAAAAAAAAAGGTGAAAGTCCTAGGTGAAAGTCTTTGGTCCCACTTATGTGGGATTCTTCATCCCTATTAACATCGAGTAAAGGCATGCGTGTGCGGGTAAAGGCATGTGTGTGGGGGGTAATTGACCCTCTTGCTTTCTAACCAGTTCATGTGATGTTGTTCTTATACAAGTTGTTTATTTTTCAGTCGCATATTCCCACGGGGAATTTCGTTCCACATTAATACCCCCTCTACTAAAAATTACAAAGATTTTTTATTTTTTATTAAGATTTTTTATTTTCGAAGTTACAAATGCAATTATTATTATTTTTTTATTTGTTGGCTGATAAATTAATTGATAGCAATTTTTTTTTTTGTTTGTTGGCTGATAAATTAATTGATAGCAATCTGAGTGTATACATCAGTTAACTTCCCTTGATAAACTAAAAATTATAAGGCTCTTTTATTTTTTAGCTGTTGCTTTTGGAGGGTTAATTACTGTATTACAAACGCAATTATTTTAATTTTTTTATTTTTTAGCTTTTTCATTTGGAGGGTTAATTACTGTATTATCTTTTGTATTAATGATGTATTTCAATATGTAGAAAGACAAACAAATTATTAACCTGCAACAAAATTGTAAATTTTAAAATCATATCCGAAAAGTGAGTAAATTGTTAATTATAAATTTAAAAATTGTAATTAAATTAATGCTTCATCGTTGCCACAATGATCATAAAAAGATTTAACAAGAATTGCACTCATAGTCGTATATATTTCCTTTTGGCTTGTTTGACTTGTGTCTATAATTCTCTTATTTAGTGTTATAATTTTCAATAATATAATTATTTAAATAATATTTTAAATTTTACATTTTCTATTTTTAATTATTTTTTTATTTAAAACATACAGTAATGTAGTATACAGTTGAGGTACATTGGGGTCATTCTATACAGTTGGGGTACATTAGGGTCATTCTATACAGTTGGGGTACATTGGGGTTGGAGGGGTTAGAATACATTTGGGTACATTAGTTCATTCTCTTATAAATTAAATTTGCTTATAAATTGAATTTAAATTTTTGTTAGGAAAATCTAATATTTTTAATTGTGGTGGTGTTCTCACATTAGTTGGATATATTGGTTCAGCATGCTTGGGATACATTACGATTATTTTTTCATGAATAAGAAAAGCCTAATACCTACTTTTAGCATTATGGTGTTTTAATATAAACATTTTGAAATAAATTTATATAAACATTTTGAATCTTAAGAATAAGAAATTTTCAAGAACATGAAGAGGAAGGCAAGGTAAAAATTACAATTTTTTTACATTCTTCTTTAGATCAAGAGAAGATGAAGAGGGGATACAAATAATAATTTATTATATATATTTTTAAATTTTATATGTTTTTTAATAAAATATATAATTTAAAATAATATAAGTAATTTAATAATTATAGTTTTATAAAAAGGTGTTAAATTTTAGATGCAGGAATTGAAAGATTTAGAAAATGAAAATTAAGAATTAAGACATTTTATGTAAAATGATGTAGGTTTCTAGTTATAGCATCTCAATTGAGATGAGAAGTGTATCTATTTGTAAACTCTCAAGCTCTAAAGAAGAGAGATGTAATTTGTTAAGGGTAGGAGACCCGAGTACAACCTGTTATTGTTGTTATCAACGACAAAAAAATCATAGTTCTATAGGATAATTTAAGAGTTTTTAAGTAAGATTTTGAAATGGTAACATTAAAAATAATTTAACATGTTTTAGTTATACATGGTTTTTATTGGGGCCATTCTTATCAAAATACCAAAATATTATATTTGTTGCGACATACCTTTTTATTTGTTTTTCATTTATTTTTTCTTTTAAATATATTCTTTAATTTTCTAAGTGCTATGTTTCTACAATCAGCTCTTTGACATCATTTTGATAAAGATATAAAATCTCACTTGGCCAATTTTTTTTTTGGATTTCATTGGGATGAAGATCAACACCATAATTCACTAATTTTTTTATTACTCGGTTTCTTTCTCTATAAATATGCTCACACTCCTAGGAGGTTGTCTAAAGTAATAGATGATGAACATCAACAATAATATTATTTTTTATCTAATCTCTACCTTCATTTTTGTTAATAGCATTAATGATAATTTGTGAGTCCCCCTCAATTGAAATATATTTCTATCATTTTTCTACTACAATTTTAATCCTTGTAAGAAGTGCCCTAGCCTCTGCATAGTTGTTAGTTGAAGTTCCATATGATTCTGAATAAATGAGGAGAATTTTTCCTTCACTATTTCTAAAAACACCACCTCCACCAGCTTTTCCCGAATTTCTTTTAGAAGCACCATCATAATTAATTTTGAAAAACTCATTTTTGAACATTTCTATTTTACCATAGATCAAAGTAGATCCTTTGTTTTAATTTCATTGTCGCAGATGACTCTTCCATGTATGTTCAAATCCTATAGCCAAGTTATTAGTACCTCTTTTTTTACAATTAAGACTTCCCATGATGAGCACCATATTAGTAGACATTCTGCAAGAGGCAATAATACGGTTCCAAACTTGAGCATGATTTTGAGATTTATTTTTAAAAATTATGTTATTTATTTCAAGCCATAAATTCCAACAAATAATGGCAAGACCAATCCTCTAAAGAATACATAATGCTTTAGCTTTGAAATAATTTACCCAACATTTTATCAACTTTTTCAATGTTGATAGAGCTATGCAATATAATATATATTTTTTAAAATAAACCCAAATGGTGTGAGCAAATAAACAATGAAGAAGTAAATGGTCAGATTTTTCTAAATCCTTCTCACACAAGGCACATTTGAAGGGTCCATATTATCCTCTTCTTTGTAGACTCTTGTAAGAATCTTACTTTGAACTGCTAACCAAAGAAATGTTGAGGCCTTAGGGAGAGCCTCTAATGACCAAACATTCTTCCAAGGAAAATATTTGGGAGAAGAAAAATTTAGATTGTTCTAAATATTCATATCCCAACTTGATCGAGTATTCACCATCCTTTGATAAATTCCAAACCAACTCATCTTTTCGTATAAAAATTGGCAAATAAAACTCTCGAAGCATCTTTTGAATTTCATCTACAATTTCTTTGAGTTCCTCTCCTTAAACTAGATGTAGACACAAAAAATTGACCCACTTGAGCGAGTCATTTTCCCTAGATCCTTAGAGAGACCTCTCTCACCCTCTTCATTTTTCCCTTTTTCCTAGTTTTGGTGAAATCATGATCGACCCTTACGAGGTGCAATTTCTTTTAGAAAACCCTAATTTTTTAAATTGACCTCTTTGACATTGATTTTCCCTTGGTTATTTTGCCCATACTTATTTCAAATCCCTTATAAATAAAGAGTTTGAAGCCTTATTTTTTCCCAACAAGATACCTAGAGAATCCTAAGAAGAATAATCAAGAAGTAAGCTACAAGCTACCAAAGACAAGTACCAATAAGATCATATTGCAAAGTCCGTGGGTCTAGGTGGATTGGTAAGTTGGGGCGCTTACCGAGAGGAGACCTAGGTTCCAATCCCATGGGCTTGCCCATGCATAGACAATAGCCCAGATCTGATTCCTCTGAGTCGTGCACCAGATTGATGACGACGGTGCAACCCCTATGCGTTCAGCGGTCCCCATCTCACGTCGGGTTACCATGTACCGAGATGGTGGAAGTCCTGGGAGCCTTCGTAGATAATTTTAACCCTACTAGATGTGCTGGTAGTTACGAAAAATTGTGATTGCAACCATTGCTTCTATATATCAACAAAAAAAAAAGATCATATTGCAAAAGTGCCAAGTGATTTATGGAAGTTGCTTTAATTTTTGTGGAGTTCTCTTATCCTACATTGATTGTGTGTTGCTGCCCTTGGTGGATAAGTGTTGGAGCCCTAAGGAGGAGTCTACTATCTTGGAGGTCTTCATCCTTTTGTCTACTTTTTCGCTACCACCAAGTTTTTTTCGCTCATTTGCATTCATACACTATTATTTTTGCATCTTTCGTTAGTTTATTTGCATTGTTCTATTGCATTCTCTTTCTGTTGCAAAATCATACCCCATAATTATAGGGTGTGATTTCATCAGTAGCAAAATCATAGTCTGTCTTGTGGAGGACATGATTTTTTTTTGTATCAATTTTGGGGTAGAAGTTCACCTCCAAACCCTAGATCTATATTTCATGTTATATTTAGAGCATAATAGCATAATTTGCACTTTGTTCATCATATTGTTCTACTGCATTATATTCTGTTTGTTCATTTTCCAAAAAGGTCAACTTTCACTTTTGCATTCTAAAGGTCAGCTAAAAGGACCTAGGGGGCTTGATTGCTGCACCTCCAAGTATAGTTATATAGTGGCCTAAGCAAGACCCCTAACGTTGATCATATTTTTTGAGGGTTCTGTGAAGTTATTTTGTAGGATTGAAGTTGTGGGACATTGCTGGATGCAAGATAAAGCTTGGAACAACCACTGAATCAGATAAGTGCCCTAGTAGATCTCTAGGTTGTTTGTTGATTGCTTTCTATTCATTTTTGTTCAAAATATAGATCACAAGTAAGGAAAAGCATTTGATCAAATTTCTAGGCATTTGAAAGAATAAAGGCATATAGTGTGCATTTAGGGTTTTAACCTTGTTTGTGCATTTCTCTTGGACCCTTGCTTAAAGGATTTTCTTTGCAATCCTAGAGTTAGTGATCATTCAAGCAAAGAATCATTCTAGGGTTAGCTCTTGTCTTCTTGCATCTTGTATCTTGCATTGTTCTTTCCTTTTTCATAGTATAGTTTTAGAAAGGCCAAACATAGGTGCATGCTTAATTGACACATTCAAACACATTCCACCCCGAACTTGGAGTGAGTCCTAAAACTATTCCTGGTGAACCCTTCCCCTTTTCCCATCGAGTGTAGAGTTATAACATACCCCCATGGTCACCTCGGCTCCCAACGGATCCAACCGAGAATCGTACGCGGTAGGGCAATTTTCTCCCTCTACATATTTGGTGAACCCGATGTGAAAGACACATCTTAGTGGCCAAATTAGGAAGCCTTTTCCTTGTTTGCTTTTCTTTTGAATCTTTTTAACAAGACCACTAATTTATTTTCTTAGAATTAGAAGAACATTAATAAATATCTTTAAAATATTCTTGTGTGTCTTTCATTAGTTTTCTCTTCTATCCTTTTGCTTCTTCTAATGGCTCCATTCCTTAGAAGTCAGCAAAGGCATCTAGAGTCTGATCATATTCCCCAAGAAGATGATCAGATTGATAGAGAGAACCCTAACCTTGATGCAGAAGAGCAAGAAAATATTGAAATTGAAACAAACTATGATCCCCTTGAAGGGCCCGATGGTGGCTACTTATTTAAATCATTTGATCATGTTTGGGGTTTCATGAAACATCATAGGGTAGACTTACTTAAGGCTATGGAATAGGAAGCTCAACTCGAAAGAGGTGAGACTCCCCCTCCTCCAATAGTCTCTCCTAGATGTGTTCATACTAACCCTTTGTTTGAATCTTTGAATCATGGTAATCCTATCCATCAACCAACTTATGTCACTACTGTAACCACCAATGTTGGAAGGAGTTCACAAGTTCTTCCAACTAGTAGTGCCATGCAAGATTATTTTCAATTTCCTCCTCATTTTGCTAAACTCAACATTCTTGCTTCTATTCCACCAATTTTTAGTTATCCTCTCCAACAAGATACCACATATCATAACCCATACCATAACAGTATCAATACCTCCAACATGGACCAAGTATCCTTTCAATAACCTACCTATACCCCTCCCTTAGGGAATCTAGGGGTATTGCACAACAATAATACTGAGGTGCAAAGTTTAACTAATATGGTGAAACAATTGGTTTCAAGAGTGGATATGATTCAACCCCCTAGTTTCACCTACAACTATAGAGAAATGTGCAATCAGCCCTTAGACCCTATCATTTTTGCTAAGCCCTATCCTAAGCATTTTTCCATACTAGTTTTACCTATATATAAAGGAATGAAAGATCCAATTGAGCATTTAAGAATGTTTAGAACAACTTGCCATGATATCATATATGATGACATGTTGTTGCTAAAGACATTCCCTAAGAGTCTTGGTGGCATGGCATTAGAGTGGTATTATTAGTTGCCCAACCATTCTTTGAGGAATTTTGAAGAGACAATTGAATTATTTGTGCAACAGTTTGGTGCTTATGTTGAAAAGAATGTGACCATGAAAGATGTTTACATGTTAAAACAAGGTAAAGAGGAAATTTTTTTAAAATTTCTATCTCATTGGAGGAGTCTAGTTGGATGCTTGAGATATACCTTACCTCCTCGAGACATGCTTGAAATATTTATTGGAAATTTGCAAGAGCAATTGTCTTATGCATTGGAAACTACAACTATCACATATTTTGATCAAGCAATTGACCTAGCAAGAAAGGTAGAGCAAGCTCTTATCAGAAGAGGACAACTTAAAGTGAAAGAAGATAAGACCACTAAAAATCAGTATAAGAACAAGCATGTGGTAGGTGATGGAGTCATGGATAGTAGGCATGTTAATAGTATTGTTAACAACCTACAAAATATGGTGCTTAGCCAACCTCCAAAACCTCCACAAAGGAATTTCACAAGACTCAACATGCCTATGAATGTGGTCCTAAAGCATATTTTGGAAGCTAATATGATTGAGTTACCTCCCATAAGGTAACATGATACCACAACTAATTGGTATAAGGTTGGTCAACACTATGAGTATCATAGAGTGGAGGGGCATTGGATAAATTCTTGTAAGAGGTTGAAACATGTGGTTCAAGACCTGATTGATGAAGGTTACCTTGTCATAGAAGGTTCTCATCCACCAAACAATCAACCTCCTACTCAACAAGCACCCACAACTAATCAAGATATGGGAATCTTCCAAGATCCCCTCCCTAAGCATGGGCAACAAGTAACTAATCAAGTGTCATATCAAAATGTGCCACCTCCCTATGATAATATGGTTGGTATGATAGAAGTAACTACAAGGCAACAAGATCAAAATCAAATGGCTCAACATTCTTAGCAAGAGATGAGCTCTTCATCCAACCCACCCTCGAAGCCCATCCTAGTTTTGAAGAATGCTCAAAGGAGTACGAGAGTAAAAACCCCACCTTTAGTGTTGAAACCTCAACCTAAAGTCTCCTTTGATATTCAACAATAGTTAGCTAGTACCCCAACCAAGATCTCTATCTTAGAACTCTTGCAAACTTCTCCTATTCATAGGGAAGCTTTGTTGGAACTTCTAAGACAACAATCTATCCCTGTAGACATTTCCCCTAGTGTTGTAGCTAATGTCGTAGGTTCTCTTGGGATACATCACATCACATTTTTGGATGATGATATGCCTTCCTCAGACTTGCGAGGGGATTCTTCCCTTTACATCACAACATTTATTGGGAGAAATTTTGTCAAGCGAATCTTGATTGACAATGGTTCTTCCCTTAATTTATGCACTTATCAATTTTTCCAAAATTTTGGATTAAAAGAGGAAGACTTAACTAAATCTGATATTATCATCAAGGCTTTCAACAATGAGTCCCAAGAGGCCTATGGCATTGTATCTCTCCCCCTTAGGGTTGGACCTCAGATCTTAGATACCTTGTTCTATGTGGTACCTTGCCCAACATATTTTAATCTTCTTCTCGAATGTCCTTGGATCCATGCGATGAAGGTTGTCCCTTCTACCTTTCATCAATGTTTGAAGTTTGAATTTAAGGATCAAGTTGTCACCATTTTGGGTGACCCTCATCCATTCAAATATTGTTCGATGGTTGAGCAAGCTTAGTCTGGTCTCAACATTTATCCTTCAGTTTCATCATCTGCTCCTCCAAGTTCCTCATCTCAAATATCTAAGCAACTCGAGAGTCTAAAAGTGAGTGAGGAACCTCGAATCAAAGTTTCATCATGGGATCAAGTTAATCATTTTCTTCAAGAGCCTCTTCTGGATCTTGCCAAGCTACCACCTTCACCAAGGACTATGGGTTTACCTCGTAAGAAGGGTGAAGTTGTACACATTGGCACGTGTACCTTTATCTTCGTAGGAATGACCTTCGAAGAAAATATTCGTGGTAGCAACCCTTCTCCTATGGAGCATTCTTTTACCCATTGTTACTTATCCAATGATTACCCACTCCCTAAATAGATCCTATCTAGCATGGGATATGTTGGTAAAGGTTTGGGACCCCAAAAAAAGGCATTCAAGAGCCTTTGGGTGTCAAAGTCTGGCCTGGGAGGTGTGGCGTAGGCTACATCCCTAACAAAAACCAACCTTTACCATTCGATAATGATGATCACCTTAAAACTTATGCTGAATATTTAGATCATCAAATATTGGAGTGGAGTGATGAGGATGAGGGACCCCCTTATCCCTCTAACATTTTGTTTTGTAATATGGTAAATTTTATGCATTCTGATGGTAAATCTTCTACTTCTCAAGGAGACCCTACTTCACTATCTTATAGAGATCTTGCAAAATTAGGGATCACCCCTCCTTTTGTTAAGAAAGATGGTTCAGTTAGGGTTTATGAAGATTTTCGTGCAAAGGTTGCTAAAGAAAAAGCTATGAAGGAGCTTCCTTGTGATTTTGATCATCAAGATGATCCCTATTCTAGATTTTTCTTTGATGGATCAATCCCTTGTACGCCTATTCTTTTTGTTAAGATAGGAGGCACAATCAGACTATGTGTCGACTATCATTCTGCTCACTTGCATTAACAAACTAAAAATAAAATAATAAATCACTAATTAGGTATACCTTGCATTTTCATTCATTGCATTCATTTGTCTATTCATACTGCATGCTTGCCTATCATATTTTGCATGATTTTCCTGACATTTTATTGCATTTGCATCTCTGCTTATCATAATTGCATTGTTGCTTGCTCATGACTGCTTGATCATATAGCTTTTTGAGGACCTCATGACAATGGCACATGATGACACCTAGTTAGGTCATAGCTCACATGCATTGCACTCTCACTAGGACTCTGATGCCTAGCGAAGTCCCCAACCTAGGGCTTTTGCTTTTTCCTTGCTCCTCTTATTTTTTGTCTCTTTTTCCTTTGTCTTTGCTTTTTGTGTTCCTTGACCTTGAAAGTTTTATTGATGACCATCAATTTCTCTTTAGGTCAAGGAACACAACTCTTCTTTGCTTTTTGCTTTCTTCCTCTCTTTTCTTCTAGCACGTGCACACACTCACATCTTGTTTTGATTACTTTTTCCATACACATTTTTGCACACACCACACCCCTATGGGGGGAGTACTCACTTTGACTCATCATGCACACACAACACACCCCATATGGGATAGCTTCATGGCCACACATGAGGGGTAGCCTCCATCTCAATCATTTGCAAGCATACATCCTAGTGGGTATCTCTTTCTCTTTGTCCATCTTAGCGAGCACTACACCCATAGCATGTTTTGCTCCTCATTTGACCATCTTAGTGAGTACTACACCCATAGTGGGTATCACTCCACTTGTCCATCTTCTTTTCTTTTTGCTTGATGTATGTATGATTGGTCACACTGATCTGATATGGTCTACACTGACCCAAGCATCATACCTCAAGTCCCTCGTTCTTCTTTGTTGGTCTTTTTCTTCTTTTTCTTCTTTTTTCCTTTTCTTCTTCTTCTTATCCTTCTTTTTTGAAATCGTACCTCATCTTTATGGGTCATGATTTCACTCTACGATGTTATCGTGCTCCATTTTTATGAGGCATGATTTCATCCAAAGTTGTGTTTTTATCTCCTTTTCTTCTTTATTGTCTTTTATTTCTTCTTCCTCTTCTTTTCTTATGTTTTCTTTATTTCATGTATTTTCATGCATTGCATTCACTCCATTGCATCCATACATTTGCATTTTAGGTTAGTGCATTCCATAGTTAAATCATGTTATGCATAAAATATTAAAAAATATTAAAAACATCATAAAAGGAAACACATAAGCACACACATTGCACTAAAATATAACATGATATTACTCGAGAGGTAGAAAAAGGTACATAGGTCTACCTGGTCGATGTACCATAATCCAAACCCAGTACACTCGACCATCCCTAGGGATGCATGCCACACTAAAAATTGGCATGTCACCCTGATCCTCTCCCTAGCTCTGGGAGCTTATCTCCTCTACTTTACCCATCAAAGGTGGTCCTAGTGGGGGTATGTTCATGGATCATGAAACCATTCATGATCTAGACCGAGTTTAGCTTGATGTTTGTAAGGATGAAGGTGGTGGCACTCATTGCTCTACTAGAACTTCTTGGTAGTACACCATCTGGTAGAAGGTCACCCTCTGCACGACTACCTCCAACCTCTCTCCTACCCTCTGTAGTTCTACCTATAGTAGGTGGATCCCATCACCCTATTGGTTGTTACTAACCACAACCATCCCCTCTGCTCAAGCCCACTATCGCTCCTCATCCAACTCGCTCACCTCTCCTTAAAGGTGGTCTACCTCTACTCATATCACATCCCTCTCTACCTCTGTAGTGCTCAGTGCACTCCTCAACCCCTCTATCCTCTTGGCCTTATCCTCTCAAAGTAGGTCCATCTCCCTCTCATAAGGTCACTATCTATACCTATAGCACCTCTATCTCCCTCCTTAGGTCTCCCTAACCTATGTCCCGCTTAGGTCAACTACTACTAATATGGAGGTCTCTCTAGTCCCTCTACTCGATCCTACTCTAACCATCATGGGGGTAACTCTGGTCGCTCCCACCTCCCTAGTCCTAGTAGTAGTGGTGGTCGCCACTATCTCTACTCAGACCCATGCCTATCTCTACCATGGGACCTCTTAGCCCTATTATTACCACTTTATGGAGCATCGAGTGGCCTCTCATAGTGCTAGCTACATGCACCAACTCATGACCTAGTACCTCTACACTAACACTAGAGGGGAGATCCTTAGGGGTATGACACCCCTATACCATCTCTAGTACCCGAGAGCTACTCCAACATCATCCACCCCTAGATCCACATAGAGTGGGTCATCCAGGTCCTCCTCTACCCATCTCCCCACATTGAGGTCCCCTCTAACTCTCGATGGGTCCTGGTACACTTGCCTGTACCAGTAGTCACCCAAGTTTGGGATCTCCTAGAAGATACCAAACTACCATTGGACTCGATCAAACCTGAAGAGCTCCAGCTCCCCCTTCTCTATAGAGACCCACCTCATCCTCCTAACCTTGGCTAGCTCCTCTGCATCCTCAACCCATCCAAGGTGTAGATGCCATGATCACCATATGATCTTAGGCTATCATAGCTCATCTATTACCCACCTCCCTAGTGGTAGGTTCCTAGCATATGTCCTCTAGACTCGCTCGTAGGACCTAGACCATCTATATGCTACAAGTCACTCTAGGTTGGGCAATGGCCTTGGAAGTGCATACGATCTCCGCACTACTATGTGCTCCCAGCACCACACCTAGAGTAGCATCGTACAAACTAACCTTGTATGTCATTTGTACATGATATTGTATAATATCCTGTACAACCAGGCTAACACATATGGACCCCATGCAAATCTCACCCACTGATCCCGCATGTCTACCACTACACCCACCAACGCCCATGGTAGATGTCACCTACTAGTATGGCACATCAGTAATCCCACCACCACCCCATAGAGCATGATCATCAAAGCATCAGCCCTATAGTACCCCACCATCTCATCGATCGAGATCACACTCTCTCAAACTTGGTGGGCCCAACCTCCTGATAATCTCTCCAATATGGCCCACTACCCTCATGCCCTATAAACTACTCTCCCTCTGATGGGGATGCGCAAGATGCACCACACATCCTCTAGTGTGACTATCATATCTCCTATGGGTAACCGGAAGGTCGATGATTTTGGGTACCACCTCTCTACTAGTGTTGTCAGTAGCACTCTATCTACCTCTACCCAAGGCATCTCTACTAAGTGGTGTAGCCCCACTGCCTCCAGGGTACCTCTCTCTACCTGTGAGAGGCCATCTAGCTCCACCTCCAAGGAGCTCGGTCACCACTCGTGACTCTCTAGTACATCATGTTGCATCCACAAACATAATAAAAAATTTCATCAGTTCACTTTGCACATTAATAATTCATAATTAATAAAATTTAGATCTTCTTTTTTCTTGTTTGCTAGCTTGCTTTGTCTTTCTCTTTTCTCTTCTATAAAATCGTGCCCATCTAGCTTCAGGTGCAATTTTGTTTTTCCTCTCCTTTTGCAAAATCATGCCCTTTGCTTCTAAGGCATGATTTCATGAAATCGTACCCCATGTTTTTAGGGCATGATTTTGTTTGTCACCATAAACCAGGTAAAATCATGATCATGCTACGAAATCATGCTCGAGTCATGCATGATGATTTCTAGAGAAAAATAAAAAAATGCTTGAAAAAGGACTAAAATCTAACCTAACCTAATCTAGAGGGAGGATTTTAGTCCTTACCTATGCTCGCTCCACTATTGCACCGACCTCCCCTCGCAATGGTTGAACGATGTGTAGGAAGCACCATTTCTACTTTTTCTCTAGAGCTCCTTTCTTCTCTTTTGCATGGTGAAAATGAATTAGGGTTTTCACCTTTTACCCTTTTTATTCTTTTTTTTATATCTGCCATTTCGAGTTTCATCAAGAATTTTGCATTCCTTTCAAAACTTGAGGGGGCACCCTAGCCTGAGAGGCATTAATGTCCCTAATGCCTCGATTTGTATGTAAAACAAGAAAGTGTCCAGAATGACACCATTTTTGCACCACTCCTTTCTTCTAAACTAGCCACTCCTTTTTTTGTTTGTTGTCCTCCACCCATAGGTGTCTACATCTTTCTTTGATGCATTTATTAGGCCATAAATGCATCAAAGAGGGGGTAAAATGTAGACACAGAAAATTGACCCACTTGAGTGAGTCATTTTCCCTAGATCCTTAGAGAGACCCTCCAACTTGCCCAAAGCAAGTTTGGGCCTCTCTCCCCTTCCTTTTCTCCATTTTTCCTAGTTTCGATGAAATCGTGATCGGCCCTTATGGGGCATGATTTCTCCTTGCACCCTAATTTTTCAAATCGACCTCTTTGACATCAATTTTCCCTTGGTTTTCCTACCCATCCTTGTTTCAAATCCCTTATAAATAAAGGGTTTGAAGCCTTATTTTTTCCCAAAAAGATACCTAGATAATCCTAAGAAGAATAACCAAGAAGCAAGCTAGAAGCTACCCAAGACAAGTGCCAATAAGATCATATTGCAAAAGTGCCAAGTGATTTATGGAAGCTATTTTATCTTTGTGGAGTTCTCTTCTACTGCATTGATTGTGTGTTGCTACCCTTGGTGGATAAGTGTTGGAGCCCTAAGGAGGAGTCTACTATCTTGGAGGTCTTCATCCTTTTGTCTACTTTTTCGCTACCACTAGGTTGTTTTCACTCATTTGCATTCATACATTATTAATTTTGCATCTTTCATTAGTTTATTTGCATTATTCTATTGCATTCTCTTTCTATTGCGAAATCATACCCTATAATTACAGGGCATGATTTCATCAGCAATGAAATCATGGCTACCCCATGTAGGGCATGATTTTTTTTGTGTTAAGCTTGGGGGTAGAATTTCACCCCCAAACCCTAGATCTACATTTCATGTTATATTTAGAGCATAATAGCATAATTTGCACTCTGTTCATCATATTATTCTACTGCATTATATTTTGTTTGTTCATTTTCCAAAAAGGTCAACTTTCACTTTTGCATTCTAAAGGTCAGCTAAAAGGACCTAGGGGGCTTGACTATTGCACCTCCAAGCACAGTTATATAGCGGCCTAAGTAGGCCCCCTAATGTTGATCATATTTTTTGAGGGTTCTGTGAAGTTATTTTGTAGGATTGAAGTTGTGGGACATTGTTGGATGCAAGATAAAGCTTGGAACAACCACCAAATCAGATAAGTGCCCTAGTAGATCTCTAGGTTGTTTTTTGATTGCTTTCTATTCATTTCTATTCAAAATATAGATCACAAGTAAGGAAAAGCATTTGATTAAATTTCTAGGCATTTGAAAGAATAAAGGCATATAGTGTGCATTTAGGGTTTTAACCTTGTTTGTGCATTTCTCTTGGACCCTTGCTTAAAGGCTTTGCTTTGCAATCCTAGGGTTAGTGATCATTCAAGCAAAGAATCATTCTAGGGTTAGCTCTTGTCTTCTTGCATCTTGTATCTTGCATTGTTCTTTCCCTTTTCATAGTGTAGTTTTAGAAAGGCCAAACATAGGTGCATGCTTAATTGACACATCCAAACACATTCCACCTCGAACTTGGAGCGAGTCCTAAAATCATTCCTGGTGAACCCTTCCCCTTTGCCCATCGAGTGTAGAGTTATAACATACCCCCATGGTCACCTCGGCTCCCAGTGGATCCAACCAAGAATCATACGTGGTAGGGCAGTTTTTCCCCTCTACACGAGGTTACTAAAAGAAATCCATGATTTGGATTTTTTTTTTATAATAATATAATCTTCGACCTTTGAACCTTTACATTCTAGGCATGCTTGAGCCAATGGTTTCTATTTTGAGTCAGAGATAAGAGGATAAGAATTCAACCAAGCATCAAACCAAAAATTTGCATAACTTCCCTCATTGACTGACCATATAATATGTTTCTTTATCAATTACAAACTCTCTGATATGAAGTTCCATGTTGATGATCCTTTGGGTAGATTTATTTTCCTAAATAATTTTATTGCATCAAGAGAACCTATATATTTTTAAAGTAATATTTTTACCCAATTTCTCCCTTGATCTTTGAATAATCTCCACCCAAGCTTTGCTCCTAATGCCAAATTCATAAGTTTACAATTCCGCAAGCCTGCTCCTCCAATATTCTTTCCTTTGTAAACCCTATCCCACTTACAAAGAGGAAACCTAAATTTTCCTCACAACATTTCCATAAAAAGTCTCTTTGAATTTCATCAATTTATTATGCAAATACTTATTGGCAATCTTAAAAGTGACATCATATAAATAGGAATGGATTGTAATGTAGTCTTATTGAGTTGTAACCTTCCTATCATGGTTAAGAACTTACCTTTCCAACCTGCCAAGCAAGCTTTCATTCTATACAAAAAAAGATCCAAAGCTCATTTTTATTTCCTTTTTCAAACAAAGGAATACCCAAGTAGGTTGATGGAAATTTTTCAATTTTAAACCCTAAAATATTCATAATAATTTGTTGTAAATCTAGGGAAGTATTAATAAAAAATCTTAGATTTTGTATTATTTACCAACTATCCAGTAGCATTTTCATAGCATGATAATATTTATTTAAACTCCATGACCTCACTAGTTGAGGGATGGCCCAAAATAAAAGTATCATCAACAAATTGAAGATGAGATTCAAAGGGACCATTTTTTGCAACTTGAATACCCTTGATTTTTCCTTCCATTTTTGCCTTTGAAAAGGCTCTTCCTAATGCTTCTACCAGAATAATGAATAGATAAGGAGAAAGTAGATCACCTTTATGAAGTCCAAAATATGATTTGATGTACCCAACAGGATAACCATTGATCAAAATAGAAATGCTATAACAACATTTAATCCACTCACACCAACTATAATCAAAGATAAACTTCCTAATAATAGCATGTAGAAAATTCTAGAAAACCTATCATATGCTTTGTTCATATCTAATTTCAAAAGCATGCCTAATTTTTTCATGGAATGAAGAGAATGTATGGCCTCTATTGCAATAATTATACCATCAAGAATTTTTTTACCATGAACAAAGCCATCTTGTTCCTCTAAGATAAGACACCCTAGAATACCCTTTAACCTGTTTGCCATAATTTTTGAAATGATATTATAAATCATATTACAAAGGCTTATTGGACTAAAATTATCAAAATATTTTGTGTCACATTTCTTGGGAACCAAGGTAATAAAAGTAGCATTGATCTCACTTATTATAGACTTCCTTTTCTTAGGTCTCTTCAACCGCAACTAACATATCACTCTTCAATAAATCCTAAATTTTTTGAAAGAAAATTGCAAGAAATCCATCGGGTCTAGGTGCCTTGTTAGAATGGAAAGAGAAAATTTCTTCATGGAGATCCTCCATAGATATCTTCTTCATCAAGCTTTAATTTTATCCCTAAGTGATAATTGATGGAATATTTTGTAGAAGTTTTTCTTGTGCCTCCTTATCTTGCCTAGAATCTGATAAAATATTTTTGAAATAATTAATTACTTCCTTCCTTATATCTTCTTCATCCTTAATATTTCTTCCATATGGAGTTATAATAATTTTGATATGATGAGTAGAAAATTTTGTTTTTGCTGTAACATGAAAAAAAATGTATTTCTATCTCCTTTCTTGAGCCATTTTTCTTTAGATTTTTAGAACCAATATGACTCCTTTTTCAATGCATTATGATAATCATAAAGTAATTATTTTTCTTTCACATAAGAATCTTGATCCATTCCATTAATTTCTACTATCTCATAAATTTTTTAGCTTGAATTCAATTTCATTCTTTTCTTTAAAAATGTTACCAAAATATTTGGAATTCCATATCTTTATTTGCTCCTTTAAATATTTCAAATTTTGAACAAACATGTACATACATGATCCTTCAAATTTTGATTCATCCCACCATAACATAACCATCTGGAAAAAATCAAGATCTTGGAGACACATAGACTGGATGCGAAATGGTTTTGGATGACCATTTTGAGGTAACTCATAAGTCAAAAGAATGAGTCTATTATCTGATCATGCTCACAATAAAAATATCTGAAGATATTGTATACTTTGTTTGTAATCATTTATTGGATAACAATAATCTATCCATTCTTTTTACTATATGATTTTTACCAATGAGTCTATCATCCCGTGTATATTGAAATCTTGAGGGACTAACATCCCAAATGTCATTTGAATTAACAAATAAAGCAAAATATTGCATTGATTTAGACCATCCTAGAATGCCACCCTTATTTTCCAAAGGAGATATAACAATATTAAAATCACCCCTAATAATCCATAGATCACAATGAATCGTCATTGTATTTGACAAAAATATGTTAAGGTCCTTCCAACATATTTTACGAGGAGTAACTATAGTTGGATCATATACGTTTATAATTCTAACTTTGATGTTTTCCTATTCCTTGCAAAATAATCTAGCAACCCAATTACTTTTTGCTTCTAATAGTTTTCCATCCCATTTGTATTTTTCTCATATTATTGCAATACTGCCTAAAGATCCTATAGAAGAAACTGTTAAACAATCACCTATCTTCCAAATATTCTTAAAAGCCTCCTTACATTCCTTACTAAACTTTATTTCTTGTATTAAAATATACTCAAGGCTATAACAACTTATTAATTCCTTAATAACTCTTTTTTTAGGGGTTTTATTCATATCCCTAATATTCCATGATATCATTTTCATCATCAACCCTTTATTTTTATTAGTGGGCTTAGCCCCACTTCTTATTAATACATGAGATATTTTTATTTGGATTTCTAGATCAATATCCTTTTGAGTTTTTTTTCTCTTTGTTCCTGCTTTGATGGACTTCCTCTCCTTCTTCCATTCTTACCAACACTCTCATCTTCATTAATCTCTTCTATTTTTTCATATTGTTCAAAATGAGACTTATCTTATAAAGGTTTTATGTTGCCCTAAAGAGTCGAAAGTGCAAGGAATAGCCTCATTAGCATTTTCTTATTTATGTTGCCCTAAAAAATCTAAACTGCATAGATGATCCTCCATAGTCATCACTTTCTTATGTTGGCCTAAAAACCCTAAATTTTCTAGGATATTCTCCATAAGATTTTATTTACTATACTGCTCTTGAATTCCTAAAGTGCAACGAATACACTCTGTACTACTTTTATTTTTATTGTAAGGAGAATATTTTAAGCTACTTCAGGATAATAAAGGTGTTTTCCCTAGATTAATATTGACCTCCTTAACCTCATTTGCTTTAAAATTCATCTCTCGATCTTCCTTTATTTTAAAATTTGCCTCCCCTCTTCCTTTACACCTTTAGCTCCTATATTTGAACTTGCACATCATACTTCCTCATCCCCATATATATTTTTTCTAATGACAAATTCTAGTGAACTATAATGGTCTTTGTCATCTAATGATGTAGAGAGATTTTTCTAGCCACTTTCTTAGGAATGGAAAATTCCTGATTTGACCTAGCTTCTCCTGATATGATCTCCTTGTTTCAAATTGATGCTACCATCATGCCAAAAACTTTACATATCTTCCTCCATTTTCAATTTTTAATCTCTTGCCATGTGCCCAATTTCATAATATTTGCAACATCAGAATGCAATATTTTCATAATCCACTTGTTGATCCCATTCTTTTGATTCAGATTTAATCCTAATCGACTATGATAAAGGTATATAAATATATATGGCAACATATATTCGATTGTATACATCATGCCTTCTCTCCTTAGTAGTTGGTCCCTCATGGATGAATTCACCTAGAGTATTACCAATATTCTTCAAAGCCTCCTTATTGATGAGTTGATAAGGAAGTCCAAAAAGCCTAATCCATACCAAAAGCCTTTTAATAGTTTCTATATCCACAAAAAAATTCCCACTCCAAGGTCTTAAATATAATGTATATTTACCCCTAAACCACGGGCCTCCATCCATTATTTTATCCCTTATTTCTAAACTAAAGAAAATAATGAGAAAAAATCCTTTTGGAAGAAAATTCATGGAGTAATTTGAATCCAATCCCCACTTTCACTTGATCCAATTTTGAATATCAGAAAAAACTGGCTAACATCCATGAAACTTACATATTAACCCTCTGGTTTTAAGAACCATTATATCATGCTCAATCATCTCATCCTTGATAATCACTTTTTGTGTAGAATCTACTACCCGGACTGGGTTTGTCATAGATTCACTCTTCCTCTTATTACTAGCTAGGGCATCCATAATTCCAACTTGGTCATTCATACTTTCAGTAAGGACTTTCACAAATGACTTTATTTCCATGTTACCTGGGTTTTATTCAAATGAATCCTTTAAATTATCCTAAGATCTGGAATAACAAGTGACACTTATTCCTTGATCACACTTTGTTTTCTACTTTCTACTTCCTTGCTCACACTTCCTCCTTACTTTCAGCTTGTGCTTACAATCACTTTTGGTTGCACTCACTTCCGAATCATGCTTACACTTACTTTTGGCTACACTCACTCTTGACTCGTGCTCGCATACACCTCTGACTGCACTCACTCCAGATACGTATTGGCACTTGCTTTCAATTGAACTCACTCTCGGCTCGCGTTGACTTCTGATTGCACTCACTCATGGCTCGCACTCACACTCACTTTTGGTTACACTCACTCCTAGCTTGCACTCACACACATTTTTGAATGCACTGACTTTCGGTTGCACTCACTCCTAAAAACAACCTAACATGTTGTAAAGGGAAATTTATTATATTTTTTTAATCTTTATATATCTTTCAATAAAATATAGAGTTTAAGATAACAATACCCAACTTAACAATCATAGTTTTATAGGGTAATTTAAAGATAATAATACCCAACTTAACAATCATAGTTTTATAGGTAATTTAAGAGTTTTTCAAGCAATATTTTGACATGGTAGCATTAAAAATATACCCAAATTTATCATGTTGTGAAGGGAAAGGAAAATTGAGAAAGTGCAAGTGATACTCATAGAATATTTTGATAGAGTAAAAGAAGAAGCTATGGTTTTTTTTTTTTGAAAAAATGAAAACTTGTATTAAAACAAGAACCAGATACAGCGGGAGAGAACACATCCCGAGCCAGAGCCACAAGCAAAACAGCAAGGAAGGCGCACCAAGGCAAAGCTAGGTACCGCAAGGCACAGAGAACGGAAGGCACGAAACAGCAACAGGTCGCGAAAACGCGACATGTCACGAAATCGCGACAGGAAAACCCGTCACGGCCACTTTGGCACCAACAGGCGCGATAACGCGACATGTCGCGAAATCGCGACATGTCGCGGAATCGCGACAGGAATGGCCCTCGACAGCCACCCGCAGAAAGCGTCGCGACATCGCGACAGAAACAGAAAGCAACAATCAAGCCTCATGAAGGTCGCGATATCGCGACGGAAAACCACCCAGTCACAAAGGAGCCCAACATGCCGCGAAATCGCGCAAGAAAAACGCCAGAGACCAGGAGGGCACAACCTGTCGCGAAATCGCGACAAAAACCAGCTCGAAGTTGCATCATCACTACAGGTCGCGATATCGCGACAGTTAACCAACCAGCCGCCTAATTGCCAAAAGTGTCGCGAAATCGCGACAGAAGAACCATGCAGCTTCCAAAACTCAAACTTGTCGTGAAAACACGACGAAATATTAACATTTCTATTCAACCTCAAGAAGGGAATGAGAGCGCGGTAAAAACACCATTCGAACCTGGAAAGCGGGACCTGTCGCGATATCGCAACGTGTCGAGGAATCGCGAGGCGCGAAAACGCGACATGTCGCGATATCGCGACATGTCGCGATATCGCAACAAGACGCGGGATCGCGACACGCGATAACGCGACATGTCGTGATATCGCAACATGTCGCGGAATCGCGACCCGCGATAACGCGACATGTCGCGATATCGCGACAGAAACCAGCCGGAGACTGCAGAGGCTCAACCTGTCGCGATATCGCGACAGTAACCAGCCAACAGCCGCGACAGGGCAACATGTCGCGAAATCGCGACAGAAAGGACCCTTAGCAAAAAAAACTTTGCACATTATTTCAGAATTGTTCAAGGCCTTGTCTGATCTCGACATTCTCCACAGACAAATTGCTATGCAGATGAATCCCAACCTCTCTCTCAACACCCAACTTAGCAAGGAAATCGGCCGCTTTATTGAGAGATCTACTAGCATAAACAGGAATCACATCCTCAATTTCTTTCCAAAGCTCTAAAATTTGGGCGACCAAAATCCGGAGCCTCCAAGCTTTTAAGGCAAAGTTCCGCATGCAACCAAGAGCACCAACCAAGATTTGGGAGTCAGACTCAATGATTATCTTTCTGTGACCATGCTTGACGGCCCAGATGGAAGCAGATTTAATAGCAAAGGCCTCAGCTTCATTGTTTGTGGCATATCCCAGACCTTGCAATTCCCAATATAGCACAGTCCCAGCATGATCACGGCAAATAACACCACTGCCAGCATTGCCCGGATTACCTTTAGCAACTCCATCGAGATTGATTTTGACCCACCTTCTCGGGGGAGGTTTCCAACAACTTCTTACCTGTCTCTCCAGATCAGCACCTCTCCCACTCAAAGGCTTAGAAGCAGGCTGGTTTTCCTTCTCAGCATAGATGGCTACGGTTTCCACAACTTTGCTCCAAATGATCTGCCAAATCCCCTCCACCGAAGAGAAGGTTTCACGAAAAATACGAGCATTTCTTTCCAACCAAACCTGCCACCAAATAAAAAGGAAACCGATCTCCCAACCAAGATCGAAGAGCTTTAGAAATAAATCTACCTCTCTTCCAGCTTTTCCATAAATTGGTCCGGGACAGATCTCCAAGCACCTGAAGTTTAAAGTGGGAGAACCAACGTTGCCAAATCTGCCGTGGTGAAAGAGCAATCAAACAGAAGATGGTTCACAGTTTCCTCATTCCTATAACATAAAACACACTGGGAAGGACCAATGATGCCTCTAATTCTAAGGTTGTCAAAGGTCAAGATACCATTATGCATCAGTTGCCAAGCAAAAAAGTTCACTTTCGGCCAGCCCTTGGGATGCCAAATCTTCCTCCATTCATGAACAGGAAAAGAGTGTGGGGGGGCTCTGTAGGATCGAAGCATAGCCCTCCTTCACGTAATAAACCCCAAGGTTCCCGAAGCCCCAAGCAAGCTCATCCTCCTCATCTCTCCCAGAAAGAAACCTTTCACCCAAAAGTTTTTCCAGTAATTGGGGCCTGCTCCGGAGGGATTGGAATAGGCCATTCACCCAGTCGCTTAAATTTTTTAAACTTATACTCCCCTGAAGGCCGGTAGTGAAGTAGGTCTGAATATGAATCCAACCTTTGTCTTCAAGAGCTATTTTTTGCGGAAGCAGATCGGGAAACACAAGGAAGAATAGGAGGATGCCGATCCCAAGAGTCGACCCGTAACCGGCCTTCTCCCCTCTCCCAACTTTCCGTAACAATTGATCTTTGATAATGCAAGAACCAAGCTTGAGCGCCTGCCACACAAGAGAACCATTACCTTCCAGAGGATAGCGGCCCAAGTCATTGGGAGGAACAGACCCAAGTATTTACTAGAAAGGATTCTCCTGCAGAGGGACGAAGGCTGAGAAATCCACCTCCAAGACAATTTCCTAGCCAGGGCCCGATTGTTAAACTTGGAGCTTCTCAAGCCCAGCCCACCTTTTTCCTTGGGCTGGGTGACCTTATCCCAACCAACCAAGGCCCATTTCCTCTCTCCATTGGCACCTTCCCAAAGAAAACTTCTAGCCGCTTTGTCCAACTCTTTCCAGATTGAGGGAGGGGCGGCCAGAATTGAGAATTTGTAAATAGGCAAAGCCTGAATAACAGACTTCAGAAAAGTTAGTCGGCCCCCATAGCTTAACCATCTATGAGACCAATGATTCATTCTCTCTTTGATGCCATCTAGCAGGTCCTTCCAAAAATCAGCTGTCAATTTTTTGAAATGCAGAGGAACCCCCAAATAAACAACAGGAAGGGAGGTCCGAGTGAAACCCAGAATCTCCATAACTCTCTCTTGCGACCTTTGATCAAGGTTGAAGAAGACCACTTTTGATTTTGAATCATTGATGGCTTGATTAGAAGCCCGAAGGTAGACGTTAAGAGTATCTTTGATTCCTCTTGCTTCTCTGAGGCTGGCAACCCCCACCAAGCCCGTATCATCCACAAACTGTAAATGAGTCAAAACTTCGGCTTCGATTTTAATTCCTGTAATCTGTCCTTGACGTCTTCTTCTCAGGAGGAGTCTGCCAAGACCTTCAGCCAAGATAAGAAAGAGATAAGGAGAGCAGGGATCTCCTTGACGGAGACCCCGAGAGGCTCCAAAAGGTGGCGAGGGAAGCCCCTTAATTAAAACAGAGTATGAAGGCGTAGAGATACAGCTCATGACCCAGCAATCCAATCTCCGAGAAAAACCAAAGGCCGCCAACATCTTGACCAAGAAACCCCACTCTACTCGTCATAAGCCTTAGACATATCCAATTTGATGAACATTCCTTTGTTACCTGAATTATGCATAGAATGGATAGCCTCCCGAGCCAAGATCACTCCATCCAAGATCTGTCTTCCTTCAACAAAACCCCCTTGCTCAGGGGAAATTAAATTTTGAAGAAGGGGTTTTAGTCTTTCAGCCATAAGTTTAGAAATAATTTTGTAGATCACATTACATAAAGCAATAGGTCTGAAATCAGAAATGAGAGCCCCCCCTCTCCTTTCGGAATTAAGGTGATAAAGGTATGATTTAGAGCCTTGAGCATTCTTTTGTTAATTCGGGATTCCTCAATGACAGCCAACACGTCCTCCTCCAAGATGTCCCGTAAGGCCCGAAAGAACTCAATAGGGAAACCGTCCGGACCGTGCGACTTTCCCCGTGCACATCCCAAAGACCACCTTCTTGAGTTCATCACGATCAATGGGCTTAAGGAGGGACTGATTCTCTTCATGAGAAATAATAGAGGGAATTTCGTCAATGACTTCATTTTGAGCTTCCACATCATGCAGCAAACTTTCCTTGAAGAGGTTTGAGAAGTACTCCATAGAAAGGGAATGCATGTCAGGAAGAGTGTCAAAAGAATTTCCAAACTCATCTTGGAGGAACTCCATGTTATTCAATTGCCTTCTAGCACAGGCAGAGCGATGGAAAAATTTAGTATTTCTGTCTCCTTCTAATAGCCAAGTATTTCTCGGCTCTCTGTCTCCAATAGATCTCTTCTTGATTATCAATGTCCTCAACTGCTTTGCGTAAGGCGTCATCCTCAAATTTAAGATGCTCGTAAATAATTCCTTCTCCGAATTGTTTTTGCACCTCATTCCATCTCGTCCAAAGAAGGGGGCTCGTTGAGCTGGAAATCAGATTTGTTAGTTTGCTTCCACTGTTTCAGTTTGCTTCCACTGTTTCAGTTTACTCTTAACATAGAGGAGCTGTTTGTGAATTTTGAACATAGCTGTTCCAAAAGGGGGACGACCTTCTTCCCACCACTGTGGAATTTTCCTTCGTAGGTCCTCTTTTTGCAACCAAAAATTTTCAAATTTAAAAGGTTTGTAATACTTTCCTGACATAGTCCCTCCCTCCAGAGAAATGGGAGAGTGATCGTAAACCGGGCCCTCCAAGATCCCGGAATTTGATATTCCATCTAACATAAGCTTCCTCCGAGACCAAAACCTCGTCAAGCTTAACCCTCCTACCGTATGGCTCTCTTCTCTTATTAGTCCAGGTAAAGTTTGTACCGGGGCCTTTGATGTCAACAAGGTTAAAGGCCTGAACGTGGGCAATAAACAGCCTATCCCCTGTATCCGCAATAGGGATGCCACCTTCCTGATCTCTAGCGGATAATTTAGCATTGAAGTCCCCAGCTAAAATCCAATCAAGATCTTCCCGGGAGGACCTCATGTTTTGAACAGCTTTCCATTGAGACCGCTGACCTTCGGTATTCTGAACCCCATAGAAATTTGTAATTAAGACTTGTTCAGCCTGTAACTATATTCTTGAAAAGAGATGTTAGGACCCCCTCTCCAGTGCTATATGATCTACTCGCTATCCATGCCAAAGGATTCCAAAGAGTAGCAATCCCTCCCGAGGCACCAAGAGCAGCCACTGCCATATGGCCAAGCACCCTCCATATTCGGCCGACAGTTTTACTCATGAGGTCTAATGACATTTTTGTTTCCTGAATGAGCAGAAAGTCTGTTTTACTTCCTTCTAACAGTTTTTGAACAGCAGATTGATGGGTTCTACTGTTTAAACCCCTCACATTCCAAGATTGTATAATCATTGGAAACCTTGGGAGCAATACGAATCAATTGTTCTTGCCAATCCTCCATTGATTAGCTTATCCCCTTGCACTGCGATTAGATCCTTATTGGATTTCCCCGCCCACCCCTTGGGAATTACTATTTTTCGATCTCTTCTCTACCTGGGAAATTCCAAGAGCTGGTCTTTCTCTGAGCTTTTCTGCAATTCCCATAGAAACATCTTTAATAACGGGCTGGGCTGGGGCGTGGATAACCAGAGTCCCAAGGTTTTCATGGTGCAAAGTCTCAGAGGAATCAAAATCCTGTTCAAGGACAGGGGTTGAGGAAGGAGGGGCATGAGTAAGGATAATATTATCCTCAAGGATCCCATCTGCTCCTTCCATAGGTTGGTCTTCTTGATCCACAAGAGATTTGAAGATTTCATACCGATTTGTTGGCTTGGGGAGAGCTTGCTCCTTACCATTTCTCTTTTTGTTTCTTCTCCTCTTCTGCTGTTCAAAGCCATCATTCTGGCCCTCAGACCCAGTGGGAATGACAGATGGTTCTTTGGCCGAAGTGGACTTACCTCCTCGGGAGCGATTTGACATTCCCTGTGTAGCATCCGCATTGGTGCTCAAGATATTTGGGCAGAACCTTGCCAAATGGCCATGCAAATGACAGACTCTACAACGGAAAGGTAGGGCTTCATAGTCTAGCTGCTGTACCCAAGAATGTCCTGCTAGCTCCAATTCCATCTCAGCTGGTAGCGATTGACTAATATCCAATTCTACATAGATTCTTGCATAAACGGCAGTATTTCCTTCAATGGTATCCTTAGAAACTCCCAAAAATCTACCTAAAGAGTTGCCTATCAATTCAAGAATCCGCTCACCCCAAAACTCCATCGGGAGAGCATACAGCCGGATCCAAACCGGGACGGCCGTGGGTTCAATGCGAGGGTCGAAACCCGCTCTCCACGGCTGGACAAATAACCCTGCCGGCCATGGCTCCTCTTCTCTCGATTCAAATGCTCTGTTTCTATCCAAAGTAGGGAAGAAAAACTAATAATGAAATACCCATTGCTAATGGGCCATAAGGAGTACTCACCGATTGGCTCCCAGTTTTGTCTCACCCAGGAATGCAAAAAGTGCAGGGTGGGTCGAATGCCCATGAACTTGCAAATCAGATCATGCGTGGTCCGGTAGTTTATCGTGTCTTCAACCAGCTCTGGTTCGATGACTATTTTCGGTCTTGATGCAGATTGCGGGAGACAACCATTAATTCTTGTGCCCAAGAGAGCCCTTGCCCGCATTCTTGGCTAGCAGATGGAAGGCGCTGCGTTGAGCTTCAGCAGAGGAAGACGCAGGATTATCTCGAAGAATCTCCGCATAAGAGGTCTTTTTTCCTTCGCGAGAACCAGGAAGAGACCCCATTGGGCCCTCCCGGGAGACCGAAAGATCCTAGTCCAGAGGCCTGCAATAGACTCCAAACACGCTGAAGGAGGTTTCCGAACTGAAACCCTAGAGCCACGGCCGTCGACAGTGCAGAAGGATTCCCGCCAAAACGCCAGAGCTCAAAAAACCTGTTTCGGAATCATTCCAAGAAGAAGCTATGGTTACTGGCCACCTTTTATCTTATTAAAATAGAGGAAAATTTAAGAATAATATCCTTCTTGGTTTTGTACATGATATGAATATCTTTGTGAAGAACACTTTATGTTTCTTATATTTCCTTTTAAAATACAAAATCATTATTTATGCTTTACTAACTTAAAATGTGTATATTAAAAAATAATTTTACACCTAAAAATGCAAAAACAATATCAATAGTTTAAAATGCATACATATCAAGCTATGTTAATTTGCTTTCTCCATTTTTTTTATAGAACAAGTTAACAAGCATTATTAATGATGTGCATGCATCAAATTTAGACTATAAGTTTGATTAATAAAAAACTATATTCAAATACACGTTTTTAATGTTGCATACACAAATTTTATACTTTTTAATGTTGAGTACACACATGAAACCATGTCATTGTATTAAGGGGATTCAAAAATCTTGATTTCTTCATGGAGATCATCCCACTGACTACTCTATCAATACGTTGCAACCAAAAAGAGCATGTTTTAAAGAAACTAAATTCAAATGTTATATGATTTAGAGAGTTGTTGCTACAATGAAATCATGATGATAAATGATGAGGTCTTGTGAAGTGATGAGTGGGGATGTTTGTTCTCAAGTGGTCTTGTGAAATTATGAGTAGAGATATTTGTTATAAAGAGGTCCTAGTGAAGTGATAGGTCGAGGATCAGCCAGGTCTTTGTTGTAAAGAGGTTAATTCAAATTTCATTATCACTTAATAGTGATTTCTAATGGTCTTTGTTGTAAAGAGGTCAACACAAATTTCATTATCACTTAATAGTGTTTTCTAATGATCTTTTTTGTAAAGAGGTTGATTCAAATTTCATTGTCACCTAATAGTGCTTTCTAACAATATTTATGGTCTATAGTACCCATGTACATGTATAACATAGTGCTTTCTAATGATATTTTTTGTAAAGAGGTTGATTCAAATTTCATTGTCACTTAATAGTGCTTTCTAATTATCTTTATGGTATAAAGTACCCACGTACTTGTATAACATCATAAAAATTAAGATGATTACAATTACAAGTTTATTAACTTGCAAAATTAAACTTTGAACATAAAATTATGTTCATTTTAATTTGTTTATTGATTAATGAAATAAAATGAAAAAGTAGATGATGAATATAATTACAAATTAATATTTAAGATACATTAGATCTACATTAAGTTTTGTTACTCAATGAAAAAGAATACCTATAAGTTAAATAAGTTTTTTTTGTCTTTGTATTTATTATATGGTTAGATTATATAACAATTGTTAAAACATATAGATTAGAAATGCATCTTAGTAAGAAGTAAGATTAAAAAATATTATGTATAATGATTATGATATGAAGTTCAAACCAGGTTAAAATATTTTTGCCTATGTGTTCAAAAAAATAATAGTATTTGGAGGTTGTAAAATATTATTTTTGGTCACGAATCTACCTGTATAATTATATGTACCCTAGACCCGACCAACATTGAAAGGCCGAAGGAAAGAGATGTCCTTCGGGCCAATCTCCAGAGAGGGTTGGTTCTCTTACTAATCTAAAAATCGGTATAAAGCTTAGGGAGAGAAATTAACGGAAAGAGATGGGAAATATGGTTGTAAGCCAAAAAAATAGAGTGGGGATGAAATAACAACTAAATAACCAAATCAAGTTTTAACTAGCATTTAACAAAAAGAACAACATAGGAACCAATCACAGATTGTAAATATGACTTCCAATTAACATTTCAATATTCGCTTCTTTATTGGAAATTAAATTCAGATGCAAAATTCAATCTAACAAAGGCATGAATATAGCAAAAATGATAGGCAAAAAGTAACCACATACACAATTGATCCAGGAACCAGATTCCAAAGTATTTCAATTGATGCAAAAATTTAAACTCAAAGAGTTTTTTAGCAGAATGTTTCTCCTCTCTTTTTTACATCAAGTTTCTTAGTATTTATAGAGGGTTGCATCTCTAAAATTAAATTCTCATAAAATAAAAATGATGGAAAATGACAGATTGGTTGGTTGCAATTCTCTCCTCAACAACAACAATGAACCAATCTAGTGGCTCCTTGGAAAGCAACAAGCGATTTCGAGATATGGTGTATCAGAACCTAACCTAAATAATTAGCAAAATTTATCTTCATGGCATGCTTCAAAAATAACATGGTCACACCAGAGTCAAGAGTGAACAATATTTAATTTGAACAATCTTTTGGTTATCTATCGAACTTGATCTTATTAGCAAAAATTATGGAAACTTATCCCTTTCACTCAAAAATTGAATTCGCTAGCCTTGGAATTCCCTCCAATTTGATTTTTACTCAGAGCACCTTTGACCATGATTTTCACTTGGAGAATATGGTGCAGATTGATTTTGCCAAGGTGGAGCCCAAAAAGGGCTTTCGCCAAGGCGTGGCTTTGAAATAATTTTTTGCCAAAGCATCACGTAAAATGTGCTTTTGCCCAGGCATCACACAAAGGAGGCTCTTAGCCATGACAAAGACCTTTCGCTACAGTGAAACACAAAAAGGGACTTTCACTTAAAAAATGGAGTTTCACTCCAGCAACGTATAAAATAAAAATTTGCAAAGGCATTGTTTGGAACAAAAAAATTAATTTCACCAAGGCATAGGCAAAAAGGAGATTTTGTCATGGTACAAATGAAGTTCACCCGAAAAACTGATTTTTTTGAAACTTTTGTTCGAAAAGTTATTTTTGTTGGGATATTTGCTCTTTCACCTGAGAGGGGACTTCACCAAGAAATAGGGAGAAAATGATGTTCGTTGTGAATAGGGAGGAAACTACCCAGAAGATAATTTTGTTGGCAACACTTGTTCCATACTTAAGCAAAATTTTGGTAAATTATGAATATGGCAAAAATACCAATATTTTTGGAGGCTCACGGGGTATTCAACTCACCTAAATGCAATCAACCCCAGAGCCTTTATCCATTGGGCTCAGAGTTCCCACTATCGGTTGCATCTGATTACCTGCTGGTTGCACTAGTT
This sequence comes from Wollemia nobilis, assembly GCA_028583015.1. Classification (NCBI taxonomy): domain Eukaryota; kingdom Viridiplantae; phylum Streptophyta; class Pinopsida; order Araucariales; family Araucariaceae; genus Wollemia; species Wollemia nobilis. The sequence continues at coordinate 15,629,296 of JAQPPZ010002550.1, forward strand.
TCTTCCTACTTTTTGAGATGTGAAGTTGTAGCTTCATATATCATGATAGATTTAGCCCAAGCATCCATACTAATCACCTCTCAAGCTTGGAGAGTATCAATAATGTACCAAAAAGTCTCAACCTACTCTAGGTCGATATAGTTGGCCCTCTAGCTGAGCTCCAACAATCCAGACTCTATGCGAGTGAGCTTCCTCACCAAAGGTAGCACATATTTTTGGGTTATGGGCTCTTCCCAATCATCAATATCTAAAGTGTCATCTACAAAAATGGCCCATATCGCATCCAGGTATTTCTTCACCAAAATATTCCCTTGATCATCATTGAAACTGGGGAAACCATTGGTTGCTAGTGTATCAAAATAGACCAACAAAATGTGCCTCTCATGCTCAAATGTATCCAACAGCCTTAAGGCTTCCTTAACTAGATCCAACCTAGAAAAATAGGTGCATAGTGTGATCTTGGCATTTTTCATTGGGCAGAATTTGAGATCCATTTTAGCCATTGCCTAGATCTTCATTGCCATCTCTAATTTAGGTTTGAGGTTCTCTTCTGAATACTCCACTACATGCAAACCATGTGAAACGACCATCTACACATCATAAAGGAACATGAGAACCAACGTTGCTTTTGTCTTGTTGAAAAATCGATAAGTAGATGATTGCGAGCCTCCTTAGCTTTTTTCTTTGGGAGGGCTACCGATTGCGTCGCCTTGTCTGCCAAATGATTTTGTAGACTTTGTAGTTGGTCCTTCAAGGTCTGGATCTACTACTACACTTTCTATTGTACTACTTGATGTTGTTCAACTACCTGCTTATATCCCTCAATTTTTCCCTCCAGGCTCATCGTGTTTTGCTACCATTGCTAAGATTTTGACTATATAGTGTCTAGGTGACCCTTCTGGGTATCCAAAGGATCTTCTAACTCCGCTATATTTGCTTTAGCATAGAATAAAAAATCCTTGAAATGCTCACTTTGCAAGTAGATTGAACTCATATCCACCTGTATATTACCCATTTTCTTAGTTGTATCAATTTTTGTGAGATCCTCGATGATAACCTTATATGTATAATAATTGGGTGCCATATCTCCTTGGGATTTTTGTACCTGAGGGACCATCTTCATAATGTGCACCTCCATAGCCTCTGGATCAAAAGTCACTTTCTTCATCACTTTAGCCAGGGCTTACACATCCTTTCTCTTGCATATTTACAACCATCATGAGGAACTTTATCGTGCTTGGCTAATCTTCTCTACCACGAGGTGCTCCGGTAGCAGCTCCATCTCTGAAGCCAATGGCTCCTGTACTATAAAAATTGGAGAAAATAGGAAGAGGGTCTACTAAGGGTGTGGCTCAACAAATGGAGTGAAAGTGGAAGGTGCTATAATTATACTTACCCTTGGAGGGGATTGCATACTTATAACAATAATAGAATTAATGGGGATGGAATATGGAATAGAGGACAATGGAAGGGAAATTAGATTCGAGGTGGATGCGAATGAATTGAAAGAGAGAGAAATAAATGGAACAGAAGAAGCGGGGAGAGCATTGGTGACCTATAATTGTGAAATAGAGAGGGTATGACAAATGGAGGTGAAGTGGAAATAGAAATTGTATATGGGGAGGTAGTGGTCACCAAGTGCTTATCAATGAGACAAGAAGAAAGAAAATGTGTACCTATGGGCTTTGACACCATTTGATCTAACGATGAAGGCTGCTACACTGATGGGTCTTTCTCTTCCTCTTCTTCTATATCTACTATCATCACCATCTAGCTTGGTCGTTCCTACTAAGCCAAATAGGGTATCTCCTTAAAACCAATCTGCTCAAATGCAAATGAAGAAAGTGGCTTTGTACTAAGAACATAAACTACACCACTTTTGGGCTTCTTTACCATATTAGGGAAAGGTACCCTTATACCCATGCTCATCTTTTTGAGTGAAATTTTTCCTTGGAAGGTGGTTGCTCCTCTTCTTCTTCTTCGATAATTGCCCTCTCTTCAACCAACGCTTTCTTTTCTCTTACCATGTCTTCTTCCTTATCAAGGCTACGGATACTTCAAGGCACCTGGTCAATGAAAGAGAGGGACTAGTATTTTTTACAACGCTCTTTATAAATTAGCAAAAATGCTTCATCCATAACCAACGGGTAACCTAACCCAGGATTTTCTTGATGAACCTCATGACCCACTAGTTGGTAATGTTCTCATAAGATCATTTAGACAATTTTAATTTCATTTGATTGAACAAATCATGAGGATAAACCTACTCTAGATGATTCATAGGATCATACTCGACCTCTACTTTATAGAAATCATGCCAAGGAGAGAGCAACATCATCTTTTTAACATGCCACTCAAGGTCACACCCCTTGGGATCGTTCCTCTGCTGCAAGATATCTTCTCAAGGGCAACAATGAAAATTCTTGGCTTTGATGAACTTCCTAAAAATACCCAAAGGGTTGTACCACCATCGCTAGGGAATCTCAATAAACCCATGGTTGTACAATATCTTGGTAATCAATTCATTCGGATCGTATTGAGTCCTTCTAATATCACCAAATTGAAAAGGCATAATGCATGTAGCTCGCTTTCCCCTACCTGATCCATATGTGTCATTTGTAAAATTATTTTGCTAGGTTACTTTCAACGTGAAAATATGCTTTGTGGTAAAATACGACAATAGAAAAGGCTAAAAATTCTAACAACCACTCCTTACATCAGTAAAAATATGTCACCTTTCTCCTTTTTAACGACCTCTTATTTCATTACTTTAGGCACTTTATCGCATACACCGTAAATAATCTCAAGGGCGAGACCCAAAAACATTCGGTTAAAATTATAATAGGACTCATTTCTTAACAAACACTGAGTCCATGAATACATTGACAATGTTCTACCTACTTCATATGTCTTCTTTACTGCTACGAAGGCAAAATGGGGATGCATGTAATAAAAGAAATACCATACTAGGAAATAAAAATACTTGAAGGTGACATCTTCCCCACTCTACACCTTCTGCAACTACGTATGCATTCTCCAAGCTATGAAATCTATCCAATAAAAAAAAATTGAATTTGTGGTTGCTGTCATGGCAGTTGGGGCATAAAATTCAGCCTATGAAATACAATGCACAAGCAATACCTGCCATTTAATCATTGTGGAATCTAAGGGAAGTCCAACCATCCATGCAAGCATCAAATATAAATTTGGTATCTTGAAATCCCTCAGCGATCCATGAACTACCACATAGGAACTATAGACTGATATCTCTCCTCCTGCTCCGCAATATTGAGCCTCTTGACAATAACGTTGGAAGGAGGTTTTACACCACAAGCGAAATCTTCCCTGACCGAATTGGCTAAAATAATGAACAACTTATCTCCTCGGTATTTTGAACAATTCTTGTGGAAGGATCATAGCACTGCACAATCTTCCATACCAGCTCGGGATATGGATGCACCGATGTACAAAGGTATCAAAAAATATGGGAATAGAATGTCATGGTGCAGGAACTCTTGACGAATACCTTCTACAAAGTGAACTCAATGTCTAGCCATGATTTCTCCACACCTTTATTCATTATTGTACAATCATTGATTTGTGGCAAGTGGTCATGGTAAGGTGCAAATTCTACTTCTTCATCCTCCTCTCTAGATTTTTACCACCTCTTCTTTGGGTCAGTATTCTTATAAGCCTTCTCTTTCCTAACTTCTATGGTTTTCTTCCCCATCCTCAGCTTTCCTTGAGTAGACAACAAATAACTTTGAATCTTGGAGCAAAAAACAATTCGCAACAACTCCACAAACAGGAAATTTGCAATTTTTTAATTTTTTTAGCTGAAGTATTTGCCTTTTTATAGTTTTCCAATCACACCCACCGAATTTAATACCTACGGTGTGCCTGCTAAATTTGAGGGCATATCACACTTTCCAATAATTTGACGGTTTCGCCCATATCTTCTCCAAGCGTTGTGATTGGTTGTTTTACTTTTTTTATTCTTTTTTCTTTTTTGAGAGGCACAACCTACCGTTAACGATTATTTCAAGAAAACGTGCTTTACTATTTTTTTTCCTTTAACTGCATGATGGGCACCTTGTTTCACTGAAGTGGAGTGCCAAAAATACATTTCGTTAATTTCGTTGGTGAAACGTCATGTGTTCTAGGAGTTCACCAAAAAACCAAAGCGAAAAGCCATTTTGTCCCTCGACATCCCAAAAATATCCAAAATAGGCACATGCTAAGAACACATGAAAGCAAAACTCCTTATGAATTGTGGTTCAGTAAAAAGGCAACCACAAAATACATCAAAGTTTTTGGCAGCAAGTGCTACATCAAAAGAACTGAAGATAATCTTGGTAAGTTTGAAGATAGAGCGGATGAAGGTATTTTTGTTGGTTATTCATCAAAAAGCAAAGCTTACAAATGCTACAACAAGAAGCTAAAGAAAATTGTGGACAGTGATGATGTTAAATTTGATGAAGGTAGAGAACGAGTAATTGGCTATGAAATGAACTACCCAATTTATGAAGAGGTTATTGAAGGAGATGAGGAAAACGAAACAAAAAAGATACAAAAAATTGACTCATATGATTTAAGTTGTGATTCATAAGTGGAAGAAAATAAGAAATTCAAAACAGGCAGTTGGCAAAAAAATCATCCTAGAGAGCAAATAATTGAAGACCCCAAAGTTGGTGTTCATACAAGAAGAAGAGTAGTAAGTAACTACTCTCTATTATCCAGCATCGAGCCCAAAAATATTGCTGATGCAAGTAAAGATGAAAGTTGGATGAAGGCAATAAATGAAGAATTAGATCAGATCGAGAAAAACAAAACTTGGGAGTTAGTACCTAGACCTGTAAATAAAAATATAATCGGGACTAAATGGGTTTTTCAAAACAAATTGAATGAAGACAGACAGGTAGTCAGAAACAAAGCAAGATTGGTATGTAAGGGTTATGCACAAGTTGAAGGCATTGAATTTGAGGAAACTTTTGCACCGAGTAGCAAGACTAGAGGCAATTAGAATGTTTCTGGCTTTAGCAGTCTACAAGAATTTCAAAGTTTATCAAATGGATGTGAAATCAGCATTTTTGAATGGAAAACTTGAAGAAGAGGTTTATATTGAGCAACTAGATGGTTTCCAACTTGGTGATGATCCCAAATTTGTTTGCAAGTTTAAGAAAGCATTATATGGCTTAAAACACGCACCCCGAGCATGGTATGCAAGGCTAGACAACTATCTCACCCAACAAAGTTTTAAGAAAGGTATGGTGGATAGTAATTTGTATGTCAAAACAGAAAATGGGCATCTTATTATTCTTGTTGTATACGTAGATGATATCATATTTGGCAGCAGCAAAGATGAGTCATGTAAAGATTTAGCAAATAAGATGCACAAAGAATTTGAAATGTCAATGATTGGTGAAATTTTGTATTTCCTCGGGTTGCAAGTTAATCAAAATAAGAAGGGCATATTTATTTCTCAAATTAAATATGTGAAAGAGATGTTGAAAAAAATCACAATGGAGGACTGTAAGCCAGTTAGCACTCCCATGATGACAAGTTGCAAGCTGAGCAAGGATGAAAAATCTCCACCTGTTGATCAAACCATGTACATATCTATGATTGGAAGCTTACTGTACCTAACAGCTACCAGACCAAATATTTTACAGGCAGTATGCATGGTAGCACAATTTTAGGCTAATCCCAAGGAGACTCATGTGACAGCAGTGAAAAGGATTCTTCGATACCTCAAGGGTATAGTAAGAAACAAGAGTCAGTTTCCTTATTGACAACAGAGGAAAATATATTGCAGCGACAACATGTTGTACGCAGGTATTATGGATGAAACAAACTTTGAAGGATCTTGGTATTAGCTTCAGTGAGCCAATATCAGTTAAGTGTGATAACACCAGTGCCATTAACATCTCCAAGAATCCGATTATGCATTCACGCACAAAACACATTGCTATTAGGTATCATTTTTTGAAGGAGAAAGTTGCAGAAGGTGAGGTTAAGTTGGATTTTGTTCCAACTACAGAGCAAGTAGTAGATATCTTCACAAAACCATTGCCCAAGGAAGTTTTTGAGTACCTTCACAATAAATTGGGAGTGGTCACACTTCCCAAGAATTGACTAGCTACAGGGTTCACATTCTCAGAGGGAGCATTTAAGTATTTGATCATATTTATGCTCATGTTCATGATTTTTGCTAAGTATGATAAATTGTGCCTGAGAATGTTGTGCATGGAATCAAGGGGAGTCTGCAGTAGCCCTTTGGTATTATTGTCAAAGTGGGAGAAGAGTTACAGGAAATTGCACATGTGTTGCCAACAATTCCAAAGGGGGAGATTGTTGAGCAAGGTGCAGCAACAAGTATTGTCATTGTTGTCAACACAGTCGGATAGATCCGGTGATGCAGTGGACAGGAAGTTCAAAAGCTATTCGGATGCAGAAGACAGGAGTTCAAAGGTTACTCAGAGTATGTACAAGTGATTTTCCAAGAAGACCGAAGTGGCCCATATGCAAAAGATCAAAGAAAAAGACAAGTAAGAAAAGTGTCGCGATATCGCGACATATACAGCAGGCAAGAAAAACTGTCGCGATTTCGCGACATGTTGGAAGAGAGAGAAAAAGTAGGAAAAATTGTCGCGATTTCGTGACATGTTGGAAGAGAGAAAAAGTAGGAAAAACTGTCACGATTTCGTGACATGTTGGAAGAAGAAAAGGCAAGTGGAAAAACTGTCGCGATTTCGTGACATGTTGGAAGAGAAAGAGAAAGCAGGAAAAACTGTCATGATTTCGTGACATGTTGGAAGAGAAAAAGACAAGTTGAAAAACTATCATGATTTCGTGACATGTTGGAAGAGAAAGAGGAAGCAGGAAAAACTATCACAATTTCATGACATGTTGGAAGAGAAAAAGGCAAGTGGAAAAACTGTCACGATTTCGTGACATGTTGGAAGAAAAAGAGAAAGCAGGAAGAAGTGTCACGATTTCGCGACAAGTTCGAAGAAAGAGAACAAGTAAGAAAAGTGTCACGATTTCGTGACATGTCGCATTTTCGTGACTCAAATAAGAGAGAGAAAGTATGTTGGAAAAGTGTCACGATTTCGTGACATGTCGCATTTTCGTGACAAAAGAAAGAGAGGAAGCGTACGAAAGCAGAACTGTCATGATTTCATGACAAAAGCAGAAAGCAAGACTTCAAAAGCAGAAGTGTCATGATTTCATGACAAAAGTAGAGAAGAAGACTTCGAAGGTAGAAGTGTCATGATTTCATGACAAAAGCAGAGAAGAAGACTTAAGGTAAATGTCAATTTTGCAAAATAGCAAAGAAGTGAAGTACGAAAGTGAAGTGTCACGATTTCATGACAAAAGCAGAGAAGAAGACTTCAAAGGCAGAAGTGTCACGATTTCATGACAAAAGCAAAGAAGTGAAGTACGAAAGCAAAAGTGTCATGATTTCATGACAAAAGCAGAGAAGAAGACTTCGAAGGTAGAAGTGTCACGATTTCATGACAAAAGAAAGCAAGACTTCGAAAGCAGAAGTGTCACGATTTCATGACATGTCACATTTTCATGACTCAAAAAGGACAGGAAGGCAGAGAAGCAAAAGTGTCACGATATCATGACATGTCGCATTTTCATGACTCAAGAAGGGCAAGCAGGCAGAATAACAAAAGTGTCACGATATCACGCAATGTCGCATTTTCATGACAAAAGAATAGAGAAAGTGTACGGAGGCAAAAGTGTCGTGATATCGCGACATGTTGTATTTTCACAGGCCAAAGCTATGAGAAAGAGCAAGGAGAAAAAGTGTCATGATATCGCGACATGTATTTTCATAGGCCAAAGCTAAGAGAAAGAGCAAGGAGAAAAAGTGTCGCGATATCGTTGTATTTTTACGGGCCAAAGCTAAGAAAAAGAGCAAGGAGAAAAAGTGTCACGATATCACGACATGTTGTATTTTCATGGTTGAGTTGAAGCCGACGAAGACCGATGACAGCCGACTAAAATTAGGGTTTACAATTGTCATGAAAGTCGACTAAGATTAGGGTTTTCATCACAAGAATTTTGTTATAAAAGGAGGGTTGTTTGGAGATTTGAAGTGTTGTTGAAGTGTGCGAAGTTCGGTCGTAGTGCGAAGAGAGCAGAGTGCGCGAAAGGGAGAAGACGATCATGAAGGTCGACTGTAACGAAGTAGAGTGTGCGAAGTGATTGCGCAGAGAAAGCAGAGTGCGTAGAGAGGGCAAAGGTGAAGAAAGGCCAGTCAAGATCTTGCAAAAACAAAGGTATCTTTCTATCAATCTTATAGATTCAAAATTGAAGTCCAGGTTGCAGCTTGGCATCAGGGGTTGGTGCTCCTTCCAGTAGGTGCTGGTAAATCGGGGGTTGGTGCTCCTTTCTGTTGGTGCGGATAAATAAGGGGTTGGTGCTCCTTCCAGTGGGTGTTGGTAAATTGATTGTAAAGTTGGTGCTTTGCAAAGGCTGGATTTGGATGGTAGTCCAAGCAGTCATTTTTGAGGAGTAGCCACATTGGTGAACCTCGTTAAATCTTGTGTTGTGTGATGCTCTTGTGTTATATTTGTTGTATCTAGTAATTAGTTTTAATTGCTACTGTATTAAGAGCTATAAATTCAAGTTAAAAGAGCTACACTGATTCACCCCCCTCTCAAGTGTCATTGTAAGACTAACAATTGGTATCAGAGCTAAGTTCCTGTACAAGCCTAACCGGCTAGGGTGATCTTGGAAGTAACACAATGGCAGGTGGTGAAGGTTTCTCATCAAACAAAGCACCATTGTTTGATGGATCTAATTACGCGTTCTGGAGAATCAGGATGCAGACATATCTCTGTGCTTTGGGATACGACATCTGGGATTCAGTAGTTAGTGGTTACACAATACCCATCACTCCTCCAAAAGAGGTTGACGAAAAGAAACTGTTTGAAAGTAACTCAAAAGCAAAGAATGCTATCATGTGCGGATTAGCAGACAGTGAACTAGTAAAGATCATGAGCTGTAAAATGGCAAAAGAGATATGGGACAAACTGAGGAGTATTCATGAAGGAGACGATAAGATCAAGGAGGCCAAGTTATAGACACATCGAGCTCAGTTCGAAGCATTAAAGATGAATGACAATGAAAACATTGAGGCATATATGTTAAGAGTTAATGGAATCATTAATGCGATCAGAGGACTCGACGAGGATATCGATGACTCTGCCATCGTGAAAAAGGTATTAAGATCTCTTCCTCAAAGGTTTGATTCTAAAGTCTCAACGATAGAAGAAGCTAAGAATCTAAATTATTTTAGTATAGATGAGATGTATGGTTCTTTGACTGCATATGAGATGAGGATAGGAAGATCTAAACCCACAGACAGAGAAGCGGCTTTTAAAGCCCTTAAAGATAAAAATGCAAAACAAGAGTCCGAGGAAGAAGAGACGTCAGATGAAATGGAAGCAAACTTTGTTAGAAAACTAAAAAGGGGAAAAGGAAAATACAGAGGAAAGCTACCGCTTAAATGTTTCAACTGTGGAGGCGTTGGGCATTTTGCGACTAAATGTCCACTTAAAGAGAAGAACAAAAATGATGAAGGATCGCACCAAGAAAGAAGTGACTGGAAGAAGAAAATGAATTTCAGAAAAGGCAACTTCAAGAAGAAAAGTTTCATCTCCAGGAATGCCAGTTCATCAGAAGACAGCTCCGGTGAGGTTTCTGAAGAGGAAACAGGTGAAGCTCTTTTCATGGCATTTGAAGAAGTAAGATCACAAAAGGAAGAAGGAGTGAACTCTGAAGCATGTGGTGAAAACCCTGAGGCTGAAGTAGATCTAGAAGGTGAGTTGATCTCTGCACTTGAAGAGTGGAGAATAGAGAAGAAAAAGAATAAGAAACTTTCAAAAAGGCTTGAGGATGCAAATGAAATCATATCCAATTTGAAAGTACAGATAGAAGAATCCAAGAAAATCTTCGAAGATCTCGAAGTGCAAATAACCATGAAAATAGATTATTGCAGTAAGCTAGAAGAAGAGATTGTTGGTTTAAGAATGCAACTAGAAGAGATGAATAAGAAAATCAGTTGTTATCACAAACGTGAAGTAAGTTCTATGAAGCTGGATAAGATCATAAATGACCAAAGGCCTCGTAGGCATCAAATTTGGTCCTGGGTTTCGTCGAAGGAGAATCATCAAATGGATCAAAGGCCAGAAATGTAGAATCCATAAAGAACAAAGATAAGAAATAGGTTGATCAAGGAAAAACATCTCATGCAAGAGAAAGCAATAATGCCAGGCATGAAAGGAGAATTGACAATGATGGATTCACCAATGTCACACATCAAAGAAGAAGAAGACCTATGGCTCCTACGGCAACATGGCAAAGACCCTCACCCAGGTTCAATTATCCCTTTTCTGGTTTCTATTTTAAATGCAATGGCTATGGACATAAAATCTCAGACTCGCAAATATAATGTAAGATCAAGGAATTTCACCAGTAGAAATGCTTTTTCTCCTCTGATGAATTATACAAGTAGAATGTTATAACTGTCATAATTTTGGGCACATTGCAAGAAACTCGTAGAAGTACATTTGCATCAAATCAGTCTCAGGGAAGAAAATTTCAACCAAATAAGATGATACAAAATAGAAAACTTTCTGAAAAACATGCACAAGCTGTTGATAAGGGAAAGGCAAAACAAGAACCCAAAACTACTATCAAAATGGAGTGGAAAGGAAAAGAGCGACTTAAGGAAGAAAAGGAATCCTTAATCGTACAAACAACATTTAAAGCACAGAACAAATATGTACCATGGATACTTGATAGTGGATGCTCCAATCATATGACAGGTGACAAACAAAAATTTGAGAAGCTACAGAAATATGAAGGTGGTTCAATAAAGTTTGGGAATAATGATGGAGCTAAGATAGTTGGCAAAGGATCAGTTAAAATTAGTGAGGGAAAAATTAAGTCAGAGGAAGTCTTGTTTGTGGATGGCTTGAAACATAACCTGTTGAGCGTAAGTCAGATTTGTGATAAAGGTCATGAAGTAGTTTTTATGAAGCAGGGTTGTGAAGTCAGAAAAACAAACAGTGGAAAATTGATAGCAACTGGAGCAAGGACATCTGGAAACCTCGTACACGCTCTCGGAGACTTCAAAAGAAGCTTGTTTTATTGGACGGGAAGAAGAAAATTGGTTGTGGCATAAGAGACTCGGTCATATCAGTTTTGATAATCTAGTAAAAATCACCTCAAAAGGGGCAATGAGAGATATTACCACCATCAACAAACCTACAAACAACATTTGTGCTTCATGCCAAAAGGGGAAACAAACTAGAGTCACATTCAAAACAAAAGAGTACTACACAAGCAAACCTTTGGAACTAATACACACCGATTTATGTGGACCCATGAGAACACAAAGCATAAATGGTGACAAATATTTTATGTTGTGCATTGATGACTATTCCAGAATGACATGGATATTTTTCTTGAAGCATAAATCGAAGCTTTTGATATGTTCAAGATTTTCAAAAACTAGGTTGAGAATGAAACAGGAAAGAGGATCAAATGTTTAAGATCAGATAGAGGAGGAGAATTCATTTCAGAAGAGTTTACAGAGTACTGTGAAAAATACGGTATTAGGAGACAGTTTTCAGCAGCCAGGACACCTCAGCAGAATGGAGTGGTAGAAAGAAAAAATAGGACAGTGCAGGAAATGGCACGGACTATGCTGACTGAAAGCAGACTAGCAGATAGATTTTGGAAAGAAGCAGTCCATACTGAGGTGTATATCCAAAATAGGTACATGCTGAGAACACATGAAAGCAAAACTCCTTATGAATTGTGGTTCGGTAAAAAGGCAACAACAAAATACCTCAAAGTTTTTGGCAGCAAGTGCTACATCAAAAGAACTGAAGATAATCTTGGTAAGTTTGAAGATAGAGCGGATGAAGGTATTTTTGTTGGTTATTCATCAAAAAGCAAAGCTTACAAATGCTACAACAAGAAGCTAAAGAAAATTGTGGACAAGTGTCGATGTTAAATTTGATGAAGGTAGAGAACGAGTAATTAGCTATGAAATGAACTACCCAATTTATGAAGAGGTTATTGAAGGAGATGAGGAAAACGAAACGGAAAAGATACAAAAAATTGACTCAGATGATTTAAGTTGTGATTCAGAAGTGGAAGAAAATAAGAAATTCAAAACAGGCAGCTAGCAAAAGAATTATCCTAGAGAGCAAATAATTGGAGACCCCAAAGTTGGTGTTCAGACAAGAAGAAGAGTAGTAAGTAACTACTCTCTATTATCCAGCATCGAGCCCAAAAATATTGCTGACGCAAGTAAAGATGAAAGTTGGATGAAGGCAATAAATGAAGAATTAGATCAGATCGAGAAAAACGAAACTTGGGAGTTAGTACCTAGACCTGCAAATAAAAATATAATCGGGACTAAATGGGTTTTTCGAAACAAATTGAATGAAGACGGACAGGTAGTCAGAAACAAAGCAAGATTGGTATGTAAGGGTTATGCACAAGTTGAAGGCATTGAATTTGAGGAAACTTTTGCACCAGTAGCAAGACTAGAGGCAATTAGAATGTTTCTGGCTTTAGCAATCTACAAGAATTTCAAAGTTTATCAAATGGATGTGAAATCAGCATTTTTGAATGGAAAACTTGAAGAAGAGGTTTATATTGAGCAACCAGATGGTTTCCAACTTGGTGATGATCCCAACTTTGTTTGCAAGTTGAAGAAAGCATTATATGGCTTAAAACAGGCACCCCGAGCATGGTATGCAAGGCTAGACAACTATCTCACCCAACAAAGGTTTAAGAAAGGTATGGTGGATAGTAATTTGTATGTCAAAATAGAAAATGGGCATCTTATTGTTCTTGTTGTATACGTAGATGATATCATATTTGGCAGCAAGAAAGATGAGTCATGTAAAGATTTAGCAAATAAGATGCAGAAAGAATTTGAAATGTCAATGATTGGTGAACTTTCGTATTTCCTCGAGTTGCAAGTTAATCAAAATAAGAAGGGCATATTTATTTCTCAAATTAAATATGTGAAAGAGATGTTGAAAAAATTCACAATGGAGGACTGTAAGCCAGTTAGCACTCCCATGACGACAAGTTGCAAGCTGAGCAAGGATGACAAATCTCCACCTGTTGATCAAACCATGTACAGATCTATGATTGGAAGCTTACTATACCTGACAGCTACTAGACCAGATATTTTGCAGGCAGTATGCATGGTAGCATGATTTCAGGCTAATCCCAAGGAGACTCATGTGACAACAGTGAAAAGGATTCTTCGATACCTCAAGGGTACTATGGAATATGGGTTATGGTATCCAAAAGGTAAAGACTTCACCCTTATTTCATATTCAGATGCAGATTGGGCAGGATGTGTCGATGACAGAAAGAGTACCAATGGAGGTGCATTCTATCTTGGAGACAGGTTGGTCGCATGGCACAGTAAGAAACAAGAGTCAGTTTCCCTATCGACAGCAGAGGCAGAATATATTGCAGTGACAACATGTTGTACGTAGGTATTATGGATGAAACAAACCTTGAAGGATCTTGGTATTAGCTTCAGTGAGCCAATATCAGTTAAGTGTGATAACACCAATGCCATTAACATCTCCAAGAATCCGGTTATGCATTCATGCACAAAACACATTGCTATCGGTATCATTTTTTGAAGGAGAAAGTTGCAGAAGGTGAGGTTAAGTTGGATTTTGTTCCAACTACAGAGCAAGTAGCAGATATCTTCACAAAACCATTGCCCAAGGAAGTTTTTGAGTACCTTCACAATAAATTGGGAGTGGTCACACTTCCCAAGAATTGACTAGCTATAGGGGTCACATTCTCAGGGGGAGCATTTAAGTATTTGATCATCTTTATGCTCATGTTCATGATTTTTGCTAAGTATGATAAATTGTGCCTGAGAATGTTGTGCATGGACTCAGGGGGAGTCTGCAGTAGCCCTTTGGTATTATTGTCAAAGGGGGAGAAGAGTTACAGGAAATTGCACATGTGTTGCCAACAATTCCAAAGGGGGAGATTGTTGAGCAAGGTGCAACAACAGTATTGTCATTGTTGTCAACACAGTCAGATAGATCTGGTGATGCAGTGGACAGGAAGTTCAAAAGCTATTCAGATGCAGAAGACAGGAGTTCAAAGGTTACTCAGAGTATGTACAATGATTTTCCAAGAAGACCGAAGTGGCCCATATGCAAAAGATCAAAGAAAAAGACAAGTAAGAAAAGTGTCGCGATATCGTGACATATACAACAGGCAAGAAAAACTGTCATGATTTCATGACATGTTGGAAGAGAGAGAAAAAGCAAGAAAAATTGTCACGATTTCGTGACATGTTGAAAGAGAGAAAAAGTAGGAAAAACTATCACGATTTCGTGACATGTTGGAAGAAGAAAAGGCAAGTGGAAAAACTGTCATGATTTCATGACATGTTGGAAGAGAAAGAGAAAGCAAGAAAAACTATCACGATTTCGTGACATGTTGGAAGAGAAAAAGACAAGTTGAAAAACTGTCACGATTTCATGACATGTTGGAAGAGAAAGAGGAAGCAGGAAAAACTGTCACGATTTCGTGACATGTTGGAAGAGAAAAAGGCAAGTGGAAAAACTATCGCGATTTCATGACATGTTGGAAGAAAAAGAGAAAGCAGGAAGAAGTGTCACGATTTCATGACAAGTTCGAAGAAAGAGAACAAGTAAGAAAAGTGTCACGATTTCGTGACATGTCGCATTTTCATGACTCAAATAGGAGAGAGAAAGTATGTTGGAAAAGTGTCACGATTTCATGACATGTCGCATTTTCATGACAAAAGAAAGAGAGGAAGCGTACGAAAGCAGAACTATCATGATTTCATGACAAAAGCAGAAAACAAGACTTTGAAGTAGAAGTGTCATGATTTCATGACAAAAGCAAAGAAGAAGACTTCAAAGGCAGAAGTGTCACGATTTCATGACAAAAGCAGAGAAGAAGACTTCGAAGGCAGAAGTGTCACGATTTCATGACAATAGCAAAGAAGTGAAGTACGAAAGTAGAAGTGTCACGATTTCACGACAAAAGCAGAGAAGAAGACTTCGAAGGTAGAAGTGTCATGATTTCATGACAAAAGCAAAGAAGTGAAGTACGAAAGCAAAAGTGTCATGATTTCATGACAAAAGCAGAGAAGAAGACTTCGAAGGTAGAAGTGTCATGATTTTGCGACAAAAGTAGAAAGCAAGACTTCGAAGCAGAAGTGTCATGATTTCGTGACATGTCGCATTTTTATGACTCAAAAAAGGATAAGAAGGCAGAGAAGCAAAAGTGTCGCGATATCGCGACATGTCGCATTTTTGTGACTCAAGAAGGGCAAGCAGGTAGAATAACAAAAGTGTCATGATATCGTGCAATGTCGCATTTTCATGACAAAAGAATAGAGAAAGTGTACGGAGGCAAAAGTGTCACGATATCGCGACATGTTGTATTTTCATAGGCCAAAGCTATGAGAAAGAGCAAGGAGAAAAAGTGTCGCGATATCGTGACATGTTGTATTTTCGCAGGCCAAAGCTAAGAGAAAGAGCAAGGAGAAAAAGTGTCGCGATATCGCGACATGTTGTATTTTCGCGGGCCAAAGCTAAGAAAAAGAGCAAGGAGAAAAAGTGTCGCGATATCGCGACATGTTGTATTTTCGCGGTTGAGTTGAAGCCGACGAAGACCGATGACAGCCGACTAAAATTAGGGTTTACAATTGTCATGAAAGCCGACTAAGATTAGGGTTTTCATCACAAGAATTTTGTTATAAAAGGAGGGTTGTTTGGAGATTTGAAGTGTTGTTGAAGTGTGCGAAGTTCGGTCGTAGTGCGAAGAGAGCAGAGTGCACGAAAGGGAGAAGACGATCGTGAAGGTCGACTGTAACGAAGCAGAGTGTGCGAAGTGATTGCATAGAGAAAGCAGAGTGCACAGAGAGGGCAAAGGTGAAGAAAGGCCAGTCAGGATCTTGCAAAAACAAAGGTATCTTTCTGTCAATCTTATAGATTCAAAATTGAAGTCCAGGTTGCAGCTTGGCATCAGGGGTTGGTGCTCCTTCCAGTAGGTGCTGGTAAATCAGGGGTTGGTGCTCCTTTCGTTGGTGCAGATAAATAAGGGGTTGGTGCTCCTTCCAGTGGGTGCTCGGTAAATTGATTGTAAAGTTGGTGCTTTGCAAAGGCTGGATTTGGATGGTAGTCCAAGCAGTCATTTTTGAGGAGTAGCCACATTGGTGAACCTCGTTAAATCTTGTGTTGTGTGATGCTCTTGTGTTATATTTGTTGTATCTAGTAATTAGTTTTAATTGCTACTGTATTAAGAGCTGTAAATTCAAGTTAAAAGAGCTACACCGATTCACCCCCCCTCTCAGTGTCATTGTAAGACTAAAAATTATATTCTTGTACTTTGGTCATGGGACAAGTTCTCAAGTCTCACTTTTATGTTTGATCTAATTCCTCATCCATTGCCTTGACCCAAAATTTATCTTCTCTTGCCTCATTGAAATTCTTGGGCTCAATTTTAGATAGCCAAGAAAATTTTGCATGTTCACTTGTTCCTATTATCTTCCTCATTATTTGTCTTTCATCTAGATTTCCAATAATCAGATCCCTTGGATGATTATTTTGCACATACCTAGATGGAGTCTTAGGTGGTGTTATTTGTGCTTCATCTTCTTCTGATTCTTCACCTACTTCTTCTTGACAACTTTCTTCTTCTTGATATACAATTTCTTGAGTTGGTTCTTTTGACCTTGTATGTTCATAAACTATCACATTTATACTTTCCATAATTGTATGTGTCCTCTTATTATAGAATTTATAGGCTTTGATCTTAGTGGAATATCCAAGGAATATACCCTCATCACACCTTGAGTCAAACTTGCCCAAATTTTTCTCTTCCCGTCTAATGTAGCATTTGCTTCCAAAATTTTTGAAGTACTTCATAGTAGTTAGTCTTCCCTTCCAAAGCTTATATGGAGTTTTATGATGATTTAATCTCACCTGAGATCTATTTATTATATACATAGTTGTATTAACTGCCTCTCTCCAAAACCCATATGAAATCTTGGATTCATTTAGCATAGCTCTAGCCATATTCTCAATAGTTCTGTTTTTCCTTTCAACTACTCCATTTTTTTGTGGGGTCCTTGTTGCTGAGTATTCTCTTTTGATACCATGTTGTTCACAAAATTCTATGAATTCACCTAAAATAAATTCTCCTCCTCTATTTGATCTTAGACACTTGATATTTTTACCTATTTCATTTTCTACTAGAACTTTGAATACCTAGAATTTCTCAAAGGCTTCTGACTTTTCTTTTAAGAAAGCTACCCAAGTCATTCTGGAGAAATCATCTATAAATAGCATGAAGTAACTTTCACCTTGTAAACTCTTTGTCCTTGTAGGACCACATAAATCAGTGTGAACTAGTTTCAATGGTTCGGATGAAGTAAATTCTTTTGATTTGAAACTTGTTCTTGCTTGCTTGCCATGTTGACATTGTGCACAAATTGTGTTTGGTGGTTTTTTTATTTTGGGTAAATCTATGAATGCCTATTTTTTGCTATTTTCACTATGTTTTCAAAGTTCAGATGAACCATTATTCTATGCCATAAAAAACTCTCATCCTCTTATGATAAGAAATTTTTTTCTCCCTTAATTTCACTTAGTATATAGAGATTGTTTATAGTTCTACTGGCATCTGAAATAAGCTTTCCTACCTTGGATTTTATGATCTCACATCTATTTGTATGAAAGGCGATTGTGTGCCCTTGATCACAAAGTTAACTTACACTTAGTAAATTGTGCTTCAATCCCTTAACATACAATACATTTTCTATCTTTGACTTTCCATTATCTAAACTCAAAGTCTCTTTCCCAACAATTTTTGTTGAACCATTGTCACCAAATTTTACTAATCCTCCATTGATTTCTTTAAGTGTAAGAAATTTACTTTTGTCACCTGTCATATGAATTGAATAACCACTATCAATAAACCACTGATTTCTCTTATCTTGTGCATGAAGAGTTGTTTGTACCAACATTGACTTCTCCTTTTCTTGCTCTTTTCTCTCTTCCCAAACTTTTGAGGTTGTATTCTTTTGAACCTTCTGATCCTTCTTCTTTTTTCTTGCTTCATAAAATACTGTTTTACACCATTTGGCATTGTACCCAAAGTTATTACATTTGTAACAGATAATATTGTTATCCATGAGAGATACAAATGAATTGAAATTGCTATCAACATTATTTCTCACACGGACCATGCAATGTATAACTCTATGACCATATTTATTACATGAAAAATAATAGCCATGGAGGAAATTTTGTAACATGTTAGATTGCCTTGAATGATGTGGTCGCATGATCCTTCCTTTATCATTTCTATAATTGACTTTTGTCCATGAAGCTTCTATTTTTTCTTCCTTATTGATGCTTTTGCCTTTCAATACATTAGCATAGGTCATGAGCTCTTATTTCTTTGATATATTTGTTCCTTTGGAGCTTGAATCCTCTTTGTGTTCCCCTAACTTTATATCTTGTTGTAACTTGTCTTTAGACTTTTAAACTCCCTTTCTTATAGAGAAAATTTCAGACTCCAACCCTTCACATTTTAATTCTTTTGCCTTAAATTGTTTTGCCATATCTATTTCAATTTTTCTTACCTCTTCAACTATTACCTTTAGCTCTATGAGATTTTGTAGAAGTCTCATCCTTACTTCCTCATCCTCTTGAATTTGAGCCTTCAAACTTGAATTCTTCTTTCTAATTATTTCCAAATTTCTAAGAGCAGTAATAAGTTCCTCTTTCATGTCGATCATGGCTTCTTCTTCATTTTTGTTGTCATGTATATTCTTGTGGGATATTCCTTTAAGCTGTTAGGCTTTTTATGAAGGAACCTGCTATGATAAAAATTGAATAACATAAGCTTATACTGATATGGGGGTGAACAGTATAAGATAAAACTTTTTATTTTTCAACCCAAATGATAACAAAAATAATATCAAAGCAGTAAATAAAGCACACATCATCACACACATGAGAGACATGATTTAACATGGTTCATCCAATTTTGGTTATGTCCATGGAGAAAATATTTCTTATAATTTTTTCTCAATGAATCTCTTGGGAACCAAATCCCTATTACAATGTTTATGGACCTTTGTCCAAAGGAGACACCAATCCCCTATGCTCAAATTCATGGATATCTATCCATAGGATATCTCTGTCCCCACTACTCTAATTTTTGGACCTCTATCCATAGGATAACCCTATTCCCTTTGCGTTGGTTGGTTTCCAAAGCCTATTTTGAACTCTGCTCAACTCTGATCAATTCTGCTCATAATTCTGATCAAATTTACTCAACTACTTGTATTGATCTATCTCATACCTGCTCACAAATCTGCCTTAAACCTACTCACAAATATACCTTAAACCTACTCATAAGTCTACCGTAAATCTTCTCACAAAACTACTTCAAATCTGCCTATAAATGCTCACAAGCCTTCTCCCAAAGAGTCCTGCTCAAACAACTCAAATCCTGCTCTAGTCTTCTTACTGTATTTGCTTAATTCTGCTCTAACACATGCTAAAAATTTGCTCATAACACCTGATTGATCATAATACTTCAAATATATTCTACCAAGAATTCTTTTTCAAGAAAACAAGAAAATATATGCAATATTATTCCATCTTATGTTTTTTCAAACCAAATACACAATTGATTTACAAAACTTGCTCATACACTTTCAATACATTCAAACCAATGCTTAAAAAATATTCAGATAATGAATGCACATTTTGTTTCACAAACCCTAACTCAAATATTTCCAATAATGCATACCAATCAGCCCTTTTAACTCCACCTCAAAACTACTTTCTCAAAACACAACCAGCTAGATAAAAAATTGAACCACCATACCTCAAAATGCTTGATAAAGATGTGCCCTCAAATACCTGTCTCAAAAATAATATCTTTTGCAACTTCAAAATATTAGCACAACACCTTTTCATATATTGGAAAACCTTCTCAAAATGTGTGCACAATTTTGTTCCAAACCAATGCTCTATAACTCTCTTAGTTTCTCAAAATAAAAACATCAAATCATGAACCAAGCCCTTCAATATTAAAGAATATATTAAAAACAACAAAAATACATTTTACACCTTATATCTCCCACTTAAATATTTCAATAATACACCCACAAATTGATTTACCACTAATTACCTTATTACTCCACAAAATAACACTTCAAAAATCAATTGCAATTTTCCCTTTTATTTCCTTCTAAAAACAATGGCAAAAATAAAATATTTATTTTCCTTATAACTCCCTAAGTCCAAAAGCGCATAATAATCAAGCACAACTTAGGCCCTTATATTTTAACCTTAGTCACAAATAATAAAAAAATTATTTCCCTTACCACAACTATCATGGGTGGGAATCAACCATGAAACCTCCTGCCTGCCAGTGCGCTATCGCTAGGCCAACCACCCACACAATAACATAAATGCATGATATAGCATTTAAATCTTTTGATCGAATCCTTTCAATCAAAAAAATACGAAAAAGACATCATCGCCGAGTTTTGACCTTACGACCTGCTTCCTGCCCTGTGCCTTAGTGTTGCCTAGTCTGTCGCTAGGCCAACCGCATGGTTGAGGATAAGACCCCATGATCCTCTATTTATTCGATCACGAAACCTCCCATTTTAAAATTAAAATGCATCCTTTATTTTCTCACGATCTGCGCACACAGGAAATCGAATACACTTAGCAATTTGAAAAACATATAATCTTAGCGCATAATTCAATCCATATTAATATGGATTTCTCCTTTCTTTATCGACATCGGTGCTGTAGGTTTTATTCAAAACCTTTGAAAATGTTGGTGCCAAAACCCATATTGGGTTTTAAATTATAATATAAAATATTATAATAAACTTTTATTATTAAAATTTTGCCTTCAAACTTTTGTCCTTAATATTATAATATTATAATATTATTTCTTTTCAAGCCTTAGTCACTTGCTTTCTGCATGGTATTTAAACTAGGTCTTCAACCTTTTAACCAAACACTTAGATATTTGTCCCAAACCTCTTTGGCTTATAATATTTAAAATAAATATTATAACCTTTCCTTTTTATCAATTTCCTTGCATTGGGATGAACTTTACCTTGCATATTTAACCAACTTATAAACCTTATCTTTTTACCATGCCAAGCTATCTTTGACATTAATGACAACCAATGTCATCAACCTATGAGAACAATATACTCAAAATTTCCAGCATATTTTACTTTTAAAATTATAAGTTTAGAATTTGATTGATGTATAACTTTTTAAAGTGCACAATATTATTTGTAGTCATTATATTTTGGCATTTGTTGTGATTGCAAATTTGGTTAAAATTTGTAAAAACAAATAGTCAAAAAATGAATAGATGTAAAAGTATAATTTGGGTGATCACATATAAAAATCTAATTTTCTTAATAAAATAGGTGTATGCTTAAAGCACTTTGAGAGATGTTATTTGTTATATATGCAAATTATTCTAGGTTTTGATTGTTGTTCATTTTACTATCATTGAGTTTATTCATAGAAGATTTAAAAATAAAATTTAAATATTTTGGATAATATTTTATAGCTATTTGGAGGGAGTCTACTTAGGACCCTTAACATTCATGATCCATAAACCTTTACTAGTAAAAAATAAAATAGAAAAGCATATTTTCATAGAATAGAAATATTTAGAAGATTTACAAGACTAAAAATAATCAATGCCTACCTACTTAAAGCAAGTATAGGTGTGTCATATTACCTTGGTGATGTGTAAAGAAGAACAATGTTTCTTATTAACAAATAATAATAAATTTCTAATGTTAAAAGGATCCATGCTTCATTTAACAAAGATTATAATATTCAACCAACTATGATATGAAGGATATAATTTTACATGATCTCTTGAATGCTTTATAAAAACTCATAGATGTCCCTATTGTGGCATAGTAGTTTTGTGTTCTTCTAATTGAATGCTTAGAAAATATCAGACAACAATGCAACATTAACAATAACAATCCATAAATATGAACAAGGAAATCACACAAATAGATTTACACTATCATAATAGAGTGCATAAAACATCATTTGTAAGCAAAACATATCACTTCCTATAATGCAATATGATAAGATACCTAAACAATGAAGTATAGGTTATCTATATCGCAAACAGGTAAGGTGAAGCAATTATGCTACAAGCTACCCTCTCGTACTAGCTTAACTAACACAAAAAATCATCCTAAATATAGCAATACATGATGTATATAACACATACATAATGTCACACATCATCATGTGGAATATAAATATATACAAACATGAAATATGAACTATATACAATCAAAATTTTCTTTTATTATATACTCATCACTTGCATGCATCCAACTCAGGGATTGGATGGGGCTTGTTATTGTGCCACATTAGAACGATTGTCTATATTTTCTCTTCCCTCTAAACTAGTTGTTGTCCTTGTTGACTATGTCTAAAATATTTAATAATTAGGCTATAGTGTAGGATCCAAAGTGGGAAAAGGAATAAAATCCATTATTAAACCAAAAGTATGAGTACTAAGGACATCACATATCTTCTTCAGTTTCTTGGCATAGTTTACAAATCATGCCACTAACACAATGATGTGTAGCAAGCTTCTAATGGCTCTAGTTCTCTTATTCAAGCTCAATAATTTGCCTATACACATCCCCCAATTTTACTAATGCTTTGGTCAATTATATTTTCAATATTAAAATTTGTTGATCCTTTGCCTTCTCATGTTGCTCACACTATTGCAATTGTTTATTCTAATCCTTTTACAATGACTCAAAATCTTGCCTACACAGTCTTTATTTTGCTTTGGCCTTTTTCTTCAAAAATTAAGGTTCATTCTCTAACTCCTTGACTTAGGCTACCTACTATTCATTCAACTACTTTGAATACCTTACAATATTACTATATCATCAAAGGTTTGTAACCTCAAAGTCAACCACTAAATTAAATAGTCCAAGTGATTGATATGACTATATGTGTAGGGAGGATGATGAGACAAAAGCCTTATTCCTTTTAGGTAGTTCAAACAACCCAATCATGGTCTAGATTTTACCTTCTCCAACTTCCCATAGATGATTTTCCATGAACCTATCTAATTGCACCATTTTTGCTTCTTCTCATACCTAATAGGATAACTTGAAAACCTCACTCTCCACCCTTAGAGACCACATTCTTCATTTTATAATGGTCCTATTTGTAAACTCCCTATTAGTACTATGCCTCACTTTATAGAGCTACACAAAAAGATCTTCTACTTGCTCATCAATGAGGTCTCCCACCGTTGATGGTTGTCTTAAATTGGGATATTCTAACAAAGTGTGATAATTGTAATCATTATTTTATTTCACCTCGTACTCCTCATCTAATATTGATATCTCATTGTCATCATCGACATAAGACCCCTTTAATCAATTTACCTTTTTTCTTGTCATAGTAAAGCCATTTATCTTTATTTTCCTTTGATTTAATAGGTATCTTGTCCTAGTTTCTTTCTCGATCCACCTTCTTCTTCTATCGGTTCCCCTATAATATGACTAATACTCATGCATATCGTGAATTGGTTCTTCCCCTACTAATTCCATATGAGTATAATTTTTTTCTCTCAACACTATTGTCAACTCCACAAAATTTGAGTATGCATACTACATTTCTTTATCAAAAAACACTTTTCATAGAATCTACAATCCCTCAAGGTATTTAACATTCAAATCAATTAGTTGTAACATGGTCTTTGTCATCATATCAATGGCTAAAATTACCACCTCCTTAATCTAAACCCTTGGTTCAACTTCTATCTCTACCTCTACTTGGAAAATAGTAGACTTTATCTACTTTGGGTTCTACTCATGCTCACCCACATTAATTTTAGGTGTGATGGACCAACAATATATTGGACAATTTTATTAAAAAATATAGTTACATATATACTATAAATATGGAGTTGGTTTTCATAGCTATCTAAAACCAACACATGTATGTAGGTGTAACTTGTTATAACTCAAATAACATGCTTTACTATGATGTAATACTTCTAATGTTATCCTCTTATTAGATCATGTTCCATAAACGGACAAAGTCTATAAAGGGATAGAAATTATTTTTATTGGACCGGGACAAACACAACAATATAAATATGTTCAATCACCTAATGAGCTTGGACATACATATAGTTCACCAATGATACAAAAATATCATGGACTAGAACACACACAATAGTCCATGACTTATATTAATTATGAATAGGGACATATTCAACTGCACAGTTTAGTGGGAATTATTTCATTGAACTCTTAATAAAAAATAGACACAAACACAATTATTTATGATCTTACATCACAAGTGGATAGGGACACATATGTGATGTGCCTTTATAGTTGAAATTAAAGACTTACACATTTATCCACAACACCTCTATGACTAAGGGCACACTCAACCAATCATAGGTACAACACTCTTCTTATGAATAAAGATACATAATAATTCACAAGGTCATATGTAAATAAGAAGACGATTTACTATCCACCTATTAATAGCTAGATTAGGCCTCCATTTCTCTTCAATGTTATTATATCTCTAGTAGACAATGCACTCTAACTTTGATTTGTGAAATGGATCACAATTGGGTCAGATATATTTTTCCCTCAAACTAAATAATGTCTTGATCATGTGGCCCTCAAATTCTTTTTTAATATTCAAGCATACTCTTTCCAATAGAAATGGTTGCAAAAATATTAAAATAGCTTTATAATTAGTATACATATATTAATATTTATAAAAAATAGTTCATGAAAAATAATCAAATTTTTTAAAACTCGTAAGCCATGAGCAAAGATTCCAAAAAACAGTAACAACTATCGTCTAATGGTGATGCTATATAAACCTTTAACTTACATAATGTACATGGGATAAAGTCCTTTCCTTCCAAAATACATGATTAATTTATTTGCTTATACATATTCTCCAAAAATATATAAACATATTAAGTTCATATCTACCTTGAAGATAACCATAACAACCAACTTCAATAGCTTGAAAGATGACTATGATATATCAATGTGAAATTACCTTATGTCAAGTCATTGTGGGATAAAACACATGAATGTACTTCTTGCATTTCATTTAATAGGTTCCTCTTTCTATGTCTCATGTTACTCAGTATTCTTGGACTTAATTGGTTGACCTACATGAGATCCCTTAGAATAATCATTGGATCATCATCCACAACAACAATATTTTTCAAATACTTGTCTTTACATGGACAAATTGCACATCATCAAATATCTTGTGCTTGCACTTATTTGAGTCCAATTGGGTATCTTGTAATCACAAATTACATTTAAAACTACAAATTATTGTCAATGTTCTCAATGTGACAACTCTTTTTCCATATTATTACTTCATATTCACAAAGTAACTATAAGTTCTTCCTTAAAAAGTGCTTTGTCAAATAAATGTTTCAATAAATCCTTACATGATATTGAAAATGCATATATTCTTAGACTGGAAAGGATGTTTTTCAATTTATCATGAAAATATATCTAGCATAGTGAATTTATCCACATCTCCTTCTCACATTATGAGTTCCTTTCTTCACATTTTTGATAGATTCTTATTCCAAAAAATGGAATGGAAAATTCATGACATGTTTCTTCTAGGTTTTAACACTTTTCTTTTAGCAATAAAATGTTTTTGGAGTGCATCAAAAAGGACCTAGACACAAATTTATAAAACATTAAATCCTCCAATAAATCTTCTCTGTGTCATAGTTGGGACTCATGATAGGTTAAATCAAATTAATTTTGGGTTGGATAGAACTTCCTTCATGTTGTGCCTCATCCTTCTTGATCTACACCATATTATCATATCTCCATATTTCAATGTCATTTATCCTCCATTTATGTATTCAAACCATATTAAGGACATAGAATTGGACGTCCTCCAATTGCATAGATCTTCATTCAAGCTTACCCTTTTACAAATGTAAATACATTCTTCTTGAACGATTAAGTTGTAGCTTTCGATGCATAACTAATGTCATAATATTGTATTCATTTGAATATCATGCTTTCTCGACTTTGACATCATGGATCACTTAGGCTTGGACTTCAATAAAAAATACATCCAAATTACTTTGCCTTGCATCCAATGTCTAGTAGCAAGTGGAAAACATCTTATGAGTTAAAATAAAATATATTTTGCAATTATCACTCCAAGTATAGATTGATATGTTTCACATTGTACTCATTAATAATACACTCCAACACAAAAAACTTAAACTATATATCAAATTTAAATGCATTCATTTTTATCTTCATGAATAAGAAATAAGTGTAAGTTCTTATTCTTGGAATGGGTAGGAAATACAAGAAGACTTTGATGGTCTTTGTCCAAAATTAGCTATGTAAAATGGCTAAATCGGTGTCTCAGTTTTTCATAGACTCATATGATAATAAATGAATATATCATTTATTCCTAAAAAGGCCAAGGACTTTTAACACACTCTCAATATCTTATGATGGCGAGGAAAAAAGTATTTGTGCTAGTTATTTCTCAAATGCTCTGATACCACATGATGAACCAACGAGATGATAAACAAATTGTAATAACAAAGATAGATACATTTATACAACAAATATGGATTTGGTTTTCATAATTACCTAAAACCAACTTATTTATGCAAGTATAACCCACTATAACACAACTATCATCCTATACAATGATGTAATATTTTTAACAAGTAGTGTCCATGCAATCCTAGATATCCTCATGAAAAGTAGTTTCTATGCTAATAATTTTCTATGCCACTTTGTCTCTTGTTTTGTTATACAAAGTTTGTCACATCTCCTATTGTGGAATAATGGTTTGTTGCTGTAATTTGCTAGTCCTCTACATAGATTTTTTAATAATTAGTTATATTCCACATACGGTCCCTTCCTCCTATCATACACCCTATGCATTTACACTAACTTGTGCCACTGTGACTTCTTGTGCAACATACTACATAGTAATAGATATTATTATAGGTATTTTTTAATTTCTTTGTGTTAATTGTTCTTTTTGTATAGTTTGGCATCCCTGCATAAACTTGTCTATACAAATTGACTCTTCTATGCAAGAAATCCCTTCGCATGTTGTTATCTTATACAAATTATTGTTGTGTGTGACCTTTCTCGTTTGTGATCTTCCTTATGCATGAATAGATTTTAAGGGATACTAATATTAAATAATGGATGCTTTATATTTTTATCTTCTACCATGTCATTCAAATTATATTCCTCAATGTTGTCTTCCTCCAACTCAATATAATTACTTTTGTATTCCTCCACTTTCTCAAAGGTCTTTATTGTTTTTGGTACTATGAAAAACCTCTGCTTCCTTGTTCTAATTCCAAGAGAGAGTGCACATTGCACTTATATGATGTCTAACCAATGGAAGGATGTTAATATCACTTGAGTGTCTTCTTAGGATGTCTTAATCATAGAATGTAAATCTTCTTCATGTACATGATATTAAAAATTAATATGACATGGAATGCTATTGAGAAGTTCTTTTTCATCTACATATAAAGACGTTGTAGCAAATATGTTGCCTAGTCAAAATTTATCCTATCCATGATCCCCTACATGTATAGTATGAGCCTCATGGATATTTTTTATATGGATAAGAAATGCTTGCATTTGTATTCATATTGCTTTGTATATATATGCATCATATGCCTATTTAAAAATCACTTTTAGGGTCAAAACCATTGGCTAAAACCATGTGTGGCCAACAAATCTATTTAATGTGATATATAGAAGGTTGTAAAATTCATCATGTGCTTTCATTCTAGAAGCTATTACATTATTTTACATTATTTATTTTTCTTAATCCTTACACTATACTTTATACCTTAGAATCCTCACCATTCCTCCTAAAAAAAGCATTGGATCCCAATGCATACAAAAAGATGAGAAAAATGAAGATGACATAGAATATGCATAGGCTTAACTCTATCATAGTCTTAGGAAGAATACAATTGAAACATCCATAATATTGGAAATGAGAACCTTAATATGTATCTAAGAGCAGACAAAAGCATCAAAAAAGGGAGCTTGTGGAAGAAATATAAAACATTGAAAAATCGACTACAATTCCTATAGAGGGAGTATCAAAAGCATAGAAATTTTAAATTGATCATAATGGATATAGTGGTATGGTGGTAAATTAAAGTTTCAAAAAAGAATTTTGCATTGTTTATTGTGAAAGCAACACCAGAATCTAAAGCACTGTAATGACCATGAGTAGAAGCAATCAAATATCTAGTGAGCTTGATACAGAAGCATGTGAGATAGGCTATGTGATTGATGTGGTGTTGTGATGATAAACTGATGATAGCATGAAATAAGAAAGATACAATGACAATTCCAAAGGTGGAATACCCATTTGATTACCATGATCAGAAGAAGGACCCAAATCATGACCTATAGGAAGAAAGGTGTGGAATAAAAGGATCATGGTCATGAAAGAAAGTTGAATTCTAAGTGTTTAATGAAGATAGTATTGGATGGAGGAGTGTTGGGTACTATCAATAATGCACTAAATAACTTCATAGATGTTAAAAGTACAAAAATTCCATAAAATATTTACTGAAGAGAGCCTCAAAAACCCAAATTAGAGGATCAAAAAGGCAACCCAAATCCTCAAGATGAGAATGAGGATCAAATTAGCTAGAAGTAAGGCAACAAGAACTTAAATGCACCACTAGCCATATGAGATCTTCACATAAGTGATTTTTTTTGCTTCCACTAGATCAATCACAAAAATGTTTTCCAAAGAGTCTGTATAAGCCTATACTCAAAAATAGAGTGATGCCTTGATTTATGAGAAATCAACATGTCGTCAAGTAAAAGAAAAAGTGGAGATAATTATTTTCTTCCAAACATAATCTTGAGGGAAATTTCTTCAAAATATTCCAATTCTTCAAGCATATGCCTCTCCTTTGTTTTACGTGCATACTTCATTTTTTTAATTATTTAAATTTTTCCTCCATAAATATCCTCCTTTTTTTATAAAAAAATAATATCTCGTTCCTTTTTTTATAAAGAAAAAATATTAAATGTGTGCCTATGTAACATAAGGTGTGCACACATGTGAAGAAAAGAGGGGGAGGATTGGAGTGTGTGGCATACGTGAAAAAGTGTGTCGCATCACCCATAAGGGAGGGGGGAAAAAAGGGGGCATTTTGCATGAAAGGTATATAGAAGAAGGTTGAAAACTAGAAATGATAACCTCTTCTAATGAAAAAAAGAATAATTCAATAGTGAAAACCTTTTCAAGGTGCTATTGAATTAAGGCTTACATGAAAATCAGTTTTCAGTTTGTTTGCTTTTTTCTTAACCTTCACCATTGTACAAATTTCACTTACTCCACTTATGTAATGTTGTTTTCAGATTTTAGAAGCCTATATAATCAATAAAATAATCCAAAGAATGCAGAAGGAATCTTCAAGATAGTAAGTTATGTATCTTTACTAATAGTTAAACTCGATATTGTATGAATAGTAAATAAATGTTTGGCACTATGTATAAAATTAGCGAAAACATGAAATACCCTACTAGTCATCCCATACGATATCCTATCCTACCTCCAATCATGAAAGATTCAACTCTGGAAGATTGAAAGTAAATAGAATAGGTGCTCTAGCAGTTCATATTCTTTCGAATGACCATGCTTTGAAATGATCAGAGATCTGGAATGACAAAGTTGCATAATGAACAAGTTAGATTTGAATTTACGTGCAAGCAAGTGAAATGACCATTCAAAAACTAGTAAGCCATGCATCTAAAAAAAAAACAAATGCACCATTACACATGTAATGCATGACGTTGCTTGTCATATCCACCTATCGTATCACTCATTTCTCATCTATTGCTAGGAAAAAGGTTGAGAAAACTATTAAAAAAGTAGCACACAAAAATGGAGTACATAGTAGACTGCATCAACACCACCCTCTCTTAGAAGGAGTTTGAGGTAGAAACAACATGTAGGTGCTCAAGAAAAATAGACAACACCCCCTAAACCCTAAAAAAAAAAGAAAATAACCAGTTTATGTGGATGAGGAGGATGAGAAGGATGATGAATGGCCTGTAGAACCAGAAAGACCAATGGAGGTGGATTCTCCACCAATGTCACTACCTACCTATTCCTTAGAGTCCTTAGAATAGGAAGCAACTACACAAATGGAGCTATAGGATCCCATGAAGGTTGCAATATTGATCATAAAAATAAAGCAAAAATAGATAGAGGATGTAGAGGATAAGATCAAGGAGAAAGACAAATACACCAACAAATTGTTGTAAGAACTTTCTAAGTTGTAGAATAGAATGGTAGAATAAGGAAATATACCTCCTGAATCCATTCAATAAGGTAATGAGGTAGCAAATTTTTTTCTCAATATAGCTGAACAGGCCCAATAGGTGAAAACATAGGAGACAACTCCATCACACCCTGATAGAATCGAATTCACTATTGCAGAACAAGAACCAGCCCCCTCTACTCCTACTATGGAGATTGTTTCTGTAGAAGAAAGGATAGAAGATAAAGTGGTATTTGTTAGAAGGGAAATAAAAGAGCCCATAGGTGAAATAGAATGCTCCATGTGAATATGAGCAACAATAGGTTTTAGGAGATCTAGCATCAATACAGGAAACTGCTCCAAAACATATAATATAGGATATTGATCCAAAATATAAAATGTAAAGAGATGCACTGGAATGATAACCACAAACATATGCTTTGGCACAATAGGGCACACAAACAACAACTTCAAGGTATAAAACTATAGTACACGTAGCTTTAGAATTACAAATTAGGGTAGGGCAATCTAATATATCAATTGAAGAGGAGGTTAAATAGGTAATTGTAGAGTTTGTAATTGTAACCCAGACTACAAGAATTGGGGTACAATAGGAAGTACCACTAATTCGTGATGCTCCACTAGTAATTACACCATAACAAAACATAGTTTTGTCGATAGAGCACAATGCAACATTAGCAAGGTGGATGGCTAGATGTCATGTTTTAGAGAAACATCTTGTAGCACTACAACCACTGGAAGAGTAAAATAGAAGATAAACAAAAGAAATTATAGTCTTGCAAAACAAGGTGAGGGACCTGTGTCACATTGGAGAATATGTGGTACAATGTAGGAGACCTACTAGAATTTATAACTTGGTCCTCAAAGATAAATACTATAGGTGGTAGGTAATGCGAATATGCTCTGATCTTCCTTATGATTTGTCTTCTGAACAAAGCTTTATTTAAGCATATTTACAAAGCCCTAAAGAACAAAAGAAATTGCTTTGTGAGTTTTATTTACATAAGTTTGTAGTAGTGGATGTTCGAAATTTTGAGTTATTTGTGTTGTCATTGATGTCAAGAGTCAGTGTCAGGAATCAGTGTAGGACTTGGCAAAAGAAGAAATAAAATATTTATATTTTAAGCCCAAGAGATTTGGTTTAAGAGCTTCACATGATTGGTCAAAAGGATGGTTAAATACCCTGAAGAAAAGGCCTAAAGGAAATAATATTATAATATTTATTATTATAATATTAAAGGTGGTCATAAAAGGTCTAAGGGCGAAAGAGAAAAATACCTAGGTCCAATGGAAATAATATTATAATATTTTATTATAATAGTAAAGGTTAAATTAAATCCTAAGGTAATTTATAATATTTATATTATAAATTAATTTATAAAAATAATATTATTAAAACCCAAAGTTGGGTTGGGCGCAAATTTAATTTAAACTTTTATTCCCCCATCGACGTTCGAAGGATAGAAGCATATGGTATAAATACCATAACATTTATCTCACAAATGCAAGTCTCTAAATATCTAAAAGCACATGCGATTGTTGTGGAATGCAAAAAAAAATCGTGAACAAAACAAGAGGAAATTAATTTTTTATTTGCAGCCAAAACATGAAGGTTAAAGTGACAAGTGCATAAAGGTTTAAAACCAAGTGATTGGGCTAGTGGCAAGTTTTTGGCGTGTAAGGTGCAGGGTACATGGGAGACCCGCATTTGAGTCTTGACGGCTGCGAAGGGACAAAGCCTTTTGGTGGCTTTGGCATTGGTGGAAGAGACAAAGCGCTCAAAGTGCTTTTGCCTCTCACGTGAGCACCTAGCTCACGTGGTAGCTTTGTCTCAGCTAGTGCGTAGGTTGCGGCTTGACCTGGGATCGAATCCCACCAAGGATTGCAAAGGTACTTTATTTTTGTCATATGTGCATGTGGTCTAAAGTCGTATGTTGAGCGCCTAGGGAGATATAAGGTGATTAAAAGGTTTTTATTTTAATTAAATGTTGTGAAGAATTTAGTTATTATTTGAAGTAGCAAAAAATTATGCACAAAATTATGTAAAAAAATATGTGTATCTACCCCATCTCACTCATGAGCATCAAAAAGGAAGCATGCATGTGAAAAGGAAATAATACCAAACAAAAGGAAATGAATTAAAGCAAGTCTCTTCTCATTAATTTGTTGGATCAAATCCAAGGTTACATAGCAGTCCCCTTGAGGGATCAAAATGTGATACAATTGTTACAATATGAGGTGCCCAAAGACCAAGTCTTTCACGGAATCCGGGTGCACATCCAATGTTTCTTCGTGTACCCACAATCGAGGTGGGCGAGCCAATGTCACCGTTGCTTGTATCTAGGTTATTTGATGTCTGATATTGCTTCCCAAATCCTTATGAGGACCTGCACCTACACACAAGGAAGCAAAAAGAGGTCAAATAGCAAGGGTATATGGTGAAAACATGCAATCCCCACAGGGGAAAAATGGCATATAAATAAAAAATGGATCAAATGATATCCAAATGACTTGAAAATTTTCAGAGATGTTAAAGAGGATGTTTTGGGAGGATATCACCCAAAAAAGATCATAAATTGCATCCGTAGACCCCTCTATTTAGCGTCGCTCGCCTACAACCTACGAAAAGGAAGACAACAAAATCTCAAACCTTAACTTATCCAAAACTCATGAAATTTTGTAAGTATGCATAAAGTGAAATTTCAAGACAACCCATATGATCATATTTTAAAATTCGATCCCGGATACACCTGCATAAAAATGGGGTGCCCGGATGGGCCCTACGAGCCTTTGGAAACTTAAAAATGCTATAACTCTTTAATTTTCACTCCAAATAACTTGAAATTTTAACTGTAGAATCATGAGACAATATACTAAATTACCAATTAAAAAAAGTAATGAAATTTTTTAATTATTTACCCTCATCCCGGGGGCGATGGTGACTACAACTATTTAGAGGGCACCCTAGGAGGGGATACCCACCAAATCCGGCCAATTTTTGTTACCAAATCACTAGAAGATGTTCCTAAACAACCTAAGGTGTGTTTTAGTTGAATTTGATGAAGAAATTCACCCAGATGGAAAAGTTATGCTCGTATTACCTTCTTGAAGTCACCCGGTAACCTCCTTGGCAAAAGGGAGATTCTAAGGGCAAAAATATGCAATAAGGTGAGGATAAATCTTGGAAGCACTATGTTGCATATCCTAGAACTCCTCTCACTATTTTTGTGTAGATATTGAACCCATTTTATTGACCAAAGGGGCTCATGCGAAAAAAAGCATGTAAGGGCATGCATGGCAGGAGGTGCTACTTGTCAAATGGGAGGCATGCACAGGGTGTGGAAGATAATATCCTAATTTGGCCTTCATCAAGATGGATGTCATAAGGATTCCATATCCTCTACTTCACATGCTCCAAATGGCGTGCTAGATGGTAGTTTTTGGGTGCCACTTGGCCCAAATTTAACTTTTTCTAGGTCAAACTTTCTCATTGTCCCACCCTGGGACGATGGATCACCACCATACTAGGGTGGGACGATGGGAATATACCACCATCCCAAGGTGGGATGGTGGTGAATTTTGGACCAAAACCTCCCAAAATTGGGTCGGTAGCCTCCAAAACCCTTTTCGGAGTGGCTAGAACCACTATGAGCCTCCTGAGGGCTACCCAAGGGGCCATGTGATGTCAATTTGATCCTTGTTTGTGCATGCTTAATCAGATTTACCACACTTTAGTGTCTACAGATGACCCTTTTTGAGATGCATTGTGTGTAGCACAATGATGAGCAAAAATAGATGATAAAAATGTTGAATTATTAAGGTTACTCGATAACCTAACCAACTTTAGATGCCCCAATCATGAAAAGGGCATGTGTTCTTGAATCCTTGCTTCTGACTCATTGAATGAGCATGATTATGCTTGAACATTGTATGTCATGAAGGGATAGGGCCTATGAATTCATTATTACAATAATTTCAAGTGTTATGATGTGATATTGTGTGCTTGTTTGCTGCCCTAACTAGGAGCATGATTGTCTTTATCGAATATTCGTTGAACGAACACAATTCGCATAATTGAGTGTGTGCTTGTTGATTTGTACTGGGTATGACTACCCCCTCAAGTGATGAGTCGATGAGGGAATGACCAGTGACAAAATTGAGGAGTCAATTGACCCAATTGACTTGTGTGATGCTTACCTTCAGCTTTGTCCCTTGAAAAATAGGGCAATTTGGAGAGGATTTTGGTGACTTTGTTGAGTTTTTCTGGAGGAAAGGAGCTAAAAACTGCATGTTTTGGGGGCAGTCCGGCCACAATGGCTTTATTATGGGATTAATTAAAAGCTTTTCCATCCCTCATAGGATCCTCAAAGTTGCATTTTGATCTATATGAAATTTGGACCCAATTTGAGTTGTTTTGGTGCAGTTTTGGACTTGTTTTGGGACATTTTGGGTTATTTTGGCCTATTTTTGCTACCATCGTCCTAGGGTGGGATGAAGGAATGTTCTACCACCATACCAAGGTGGAAAAGTCAGCCAAATTTAGTTCTCATCCCACCCTCGGATGGTGGTGACCCCTGCATCTTTATATAAACCCAAAATATGAAGGTTAGGCTCATTTGTGCATGCTTTCTTTTGCAGTTTGAGAGGTGAGGAGTAGGAGAGTGATTATAAGTAGTGGAGCACTGTAAAATTCATCCCACAACCACCTTGAGTTAGTGGGTAGACTCAGCCAGTGGAGGATCTGGTGCGAGACAGGTATGCCAAGTCTCTCTTATTGCATTTTCCTAGTGTTAGGAGTTTATTTTCTTGCTTTTATGGCATGCTTTTGGCTTGGAAGCATATCACACTAGATTGTAGTTAATTAAACCTAATTTATGAGATATATACCAAATTTTGTGTTTTACACATATTTTTGTGCAATTAGATTGCATTTTGTAGATCAATTTTCCATTGTTTTTGCTATTTTTGATGGCCTGAAAGGCCTTTTTGAGCCTAATTTCTTGGAGTCGTCTCTAGGTGGGATGGCTAGTGTGGGATGGTCATAGGCCATCCCTTGATAGGGTGGCCATAGGGTTGTAGGCCATTCCTAGGGTAAATGGCCATAAACCGGCCACAAAGAGGGGCCATTTTGAGTCTTTTCTTTTGAATGTTTTTGGGGCCATGCGAGGCCATTTTTGTGGTGTATTATTGAGTTGCTTATCCCTGACAGGTTGTGAGGAGTCAGTATCGAATACCTACTCTCTTTGATTCCACAATGGATACCTTGAACATAGAGTACTGGAAGTGGTTGGGTGTCATTGGCCTCAATCAAGTGACCCGATTAGAGGTTATTATAGGAGA
Source organism: Wollemia nobilis (assembly GCA_028583015.1). Lineage (NCBI taxonomy): Eukaryota > Viridiplantae > Streptophyta > Pinopsida > Araucariales > Araucariaceae > Wollemia > Wollemia nobilis. The sequence continues at coordinate 15,665,140 of JAQPPZ010002550.1, forward strand.
CCCTGCATATCTAATTGCCTTGATTGATCTATGGGATCCGCGCACCAATACCTTCCACCTACCCACTAGGGAGATTATGGTGATGTTGGAGGATGTCTATCAGATTCTTAAAATTTTGATAGAAGGGCAGCTAATCCGCACGACACCACAAGACCGGAGACAAGCAGTGCTCAAGAGGTACTTCAATTATGATCTAGATATTGCAAAGCTAGACTGCTTGAAGGGTGGTATGCTGGTAGGATTCTGGCATGAGGCAAAGGTATTGGGGGTGAGGAATACACTACTCATGACGCTCATCTCAAATATGCTACTATCAGATTATTTTGGAGTGAGTTTCCCATGGAACCTAGTGGATATAGTGTTTGTGCTAGTGAGGTGTACTATGGTGGAGCCACTGGTGATGGCATGGGGTACTAAACTATTAGAACAACTCTATGATGAGTTGTACGAGATCTGCTACCATCAGTGGAAGGGTGTTGGGTGTAGCTTTTTGCTATAGTGCTAGGGATGGTAGCACATAGTTGTGGGGCAACCATAGGGGCTACCCTAGATGACTCGGGCACAACTAGCAGATAGGGAGATAGGATATGGTATCCTATAGCAGAGGGCTCAGGATAGGGGACAAAGTTGATGATTCGCAAGAGATGGCCTACTATGCAAATTTTTTTACTCGACTCGAGGTAGGTCAGGTATTCTGGAGGCCATACAGAGATTGTCCAAAGTGGGCAGATGCTACTGTACAACTCTGTAGGGTGCAATGAGGCAAATGGTTAGTTGGATGACATGGCACGGAGCGGGAGTACTTCTCTTTTACTCCAGTGATGCAATATTTTGGGCTACGCTAGGGGATGCCTAGTGATTCAGTGCCTTATCAACGTCGTAGGTATGAGAGGACATTGGCATGGCTAGTGGTAGAGATAGTAGCACAGGATGCAGATCTTGTAGTGGAAATTTTGAATGTGGATGATGTCAGTACTATAGTGGAGTATGACGCTTGGTGGGTGATAGGCCAGGGGCATGGGGAGGGGCCACTAAGGAGGGGTGTAGTTAGAGAGGCACCTCAAGATATTTTTGGTGAGGACCAGGGTGAGGTAGGTGATTGGCAGGGACACAAGGTAGGGGAGCATGTGGATATCTTGGACTTAGGAGATCGAGGTTACTTTGGGGATGATGATGTTGGGGATGAGGAGGTGTAGGCACCATTGATGGCACTAGGGGATACAGAGGTAGAGCTACAATATGAGCTACTCAGGGTGAGGTAGGAGAGAGATATCCTATGGACACAGGTGCACAATGTATAGGCAAAGGTAGCAATATAGCAAGCCAAGGTATAGCTGTCTCAGGCCGAGGTAACATCTCTTTGGGCATAGCTACAATCTCGTAGCCCTACATGGGAGGATTCCAATAGTGGGTAGGTTACTACGCTATAGGCAGAGGTGACATGACTCCATTTTATGGTGGAGACTTACCCAGCATGGTGCCGACAAGGATAAGCTTATGCGGATGAGCTGGAGATTGAGGTAGTACACCTTGGTGGGCATCTACGAGATGATGTAGGTGCCAATGGTCCATACCAGAGTCACCACAGTAGGACAAGGTAGTCCTCCTCTAGGCTGGAGGTACCAAGATCTAGACAGAGAGTTGACAGGGTAGGTGGTAGCAAGTATGGGATTTCATAGAGGACTTTGACTGCAGGTGGGAGTGCGAGTCGTAGTATCGATCCTGCATTACCATGGTAGTGGCTCGCGTGACTCTTTTTGTGTTTTTGGATGTTTTAGCAGTGTGAAGTATGAGGACTCACTTTATTGTAGCCGATGGGCAACATGATGTATCTTTTTATCCCATACATACACACACACACACACACACACACATATATATATATATATATATATATATATATGAGTTTTTTTATGTGGTTTACCATCATGTGTTTATTGTTTTATGAAATGTATGCAAATGTATGCAATTTGATTTATGTAATGATGATGAATTCCTATGTATGCATATTTTTTTATTGTGATTTTATTTTATTTTGTACATGCATGGATGTATACAGAGATGGATGATTTCTTGATCTAGAGGATGCAATGTGTAGACTACATGTATTATGCTAGCATCATAGATGATGTATTTTGCACCAACTCATATGTAATGTTATCATGAGACATATAATGGATTTGAGAATAATGTAATTGAAATGAATGTGGTGAAGTGATATGAATGACATGTTGTTTAGGAAATGCCCATTAGGTTTTCATGAGACTCAAACACTCTAGTCAACTTATCAAAAGTTTTATACTAACCGTGCAAGACTTTTTGACAAGGTATGAATATGCTAGGATGACCAAGGTACTTCATATCCCTATGTGTGCAAGTGAGTTCATTCTTGTGAGATGCATAAGGATACCACCAGTGCCAAGTAGGCTCTCAACCAAACCTGTACTGAGGATCACCAAATTCATGCCACCATCATAGGTTTTGTACTAAGTATGATTAGACCACTAGGAAATCTAGGTTACCAAAGCTAGCTCATCCACATGCAAACATTGGTCTACACATACACCTGAAAGCTAATGTGATAGACATATCGTCATGTGTTTAGGATACTGCCATTGACAAGTAGGCTATCCACCAAACCTATAATGAGGATCACCTAAATGGTTTTTCAAATGCTGAGAATTCTAGGGATTCAATCTCAGGTGTCTTTTGGTTATTCAATTGATTGGGATTACTTGCTCTCATATATAGTGATGAAAATCACTATTTATTTTTCTCTTTTTAGTGACTATAATCACTGTTTATTTTGAGTTTTTTATTTTTTCTCTTGAGCAAGGGGTTTGAGTAGTGGTGATAACCACTATTATTTTTTATTGTTGCTTTTTGAGGATTTTGATTTCAAAGTTGAACTTGTGGGATTTTTGGCTTGTGGATGGCATTGATCCTTTAGGCCTTGGGGATGACTACCCATTCTTCTCAGGGGCATGTAGTACGAATCCTTATGACTTTAGGGATCAAAGGTGTTTGGAAATGTTGATGGGAAGATTTTGGGATTTTGTTGTGGAATGGTGTTGATCTTTTAGGCCTTGGGGATGACTACCCATACTTCATGGGGACATGTAGTACGAATCCTTATGACTTTAGGGATCAAGGGTGTTTGGAAATTTTGATAGTGGTGAAAACCATTGTTGATTTTGGGGAATTTGGTGGGAAAGAGCTTGTCCTTTTGAAAACTCTCAGCATTCTTGAACCATTTGCACAGGGGGATGAACAGGATGACCTTTTCGCTTAAGGTAACCTAGACCACTTCATGGATTTCATCTGTCTTTGTGCAAAACTTAGATTGTTAATGATTAATTATGTTTGGGATATGATGTATGCAAGGCATAATCAATGCAATACTCTACCTCCTAAAAATCAAGCGAGCCTTCTACAAAATCTGAGTAGAGACTAGATATGGTTGAGTGACTAAAAACCCTATTGACATTATTTTAAAACCAATGGCTAAATGAAGGGAATAGACATGACTATGTAAATGTGAAAAAATATGGGTGAAAATGATAATTGCAGTATTTGAACTATGAGTACTTTCATGACATTGATTTTGAGTGGTAAGTAATGTACCATCATGGTGCTAGACATGTATGAGCAACTCTAAAATGTAAAGTGCTAATGATGAATATGCCTAAATGCAAGTGACAATAAAATGCTATGTGGTGTGATGCAATATTTTTTAATTTTTGAAATTTTGATGGATATGTATGTATGAAAGTGCAATGCGATGCAATGTTTTTGTATTTTGATGTTTTGATGATTTTTTAAATTTTTGATTGATATGTATACACATGTGACCAATGAGATTATTTGAGAGCCATTGGGGCATTTGGGTGGGACTAAAGGGCTTATGGATGACTTTGGGGATTTTAGGTTTGACCTAGATGATCGTAGATAGTCCAAGAGCATTTTTACTTGACCTAGATGGTGAGAACCCGCTAGGAGCCTTTTGGGTGACCTAGATGTGCGGTGGCACTTAAAAAGTGTCTACAACTGCCTAGGGGCATTTGGTTATGACCAAAGGGATTAGGGATGCCTTTGGGGATTTTAGGGTTGACCTAGATGATCGTAGATAGTCTAGGAGAGTTTTTACTTGACCTAGACGGTGAGAACCCGCTAGGAGCCTTTTGGGTGACCTAGACATGTAGCGGCACTTAAAAAGTGTCTACAACTGCCTAGGGACATTTGGATATGACCAAAGGACTTAGGGATGCCTTTAGGGATTTTAGGGTTGACCTAGATGATCGTAGATAGTCTAGGGGCATTTTTACTTGACTTAGATGGTGAGAACCCGGTAGGAGCATTTTGGATGACCTAGAAATGCAGCGGTACTTAAAAAGTTTCTATGACTGCTTAGGGGCATTTGGCTATGACCAAAGGGCTTATGGATGCATTTGGGGATTTTAGGGTTGAACTAGATGATCGTAGATAGTCTAGGAGAATTTTTACTTGACCTAGTGGTGAGAAACTACTAGGAGTCTTTCGGGTGACCTAGACGTGTGATGACACTTAAAAAGTGTCTACGACTGCCTAGGGAAATTTGGCTATGACCAAAGGTATTATGGATGCCTTTGGGGATTTTAGGGTTGATCTAGACGATCGTAGATAGTCTAGGAGCACTTTTACTTGACCTAGATGGTGAGAACCCACTAGGAGCCTTTTGGGTGCTCTCTAAGCATGAAATGTCCATAAGTTAAGGATGTTCAAGGGTTCAGTATCCTCGACACCTTCAATTGAAGCTAGGTGATAAGTCCTAGGTCCTATTTGACTAGTGATGACAAAGGGACCTAACCAGTTTACCACAAATTTGTCCCGCAGGTGGGGCGACAAGCTAGAATTCTGTTGGTTCTCTTTCAAGACGAGATCACCAACCTAAAAGTATCTGAGATGGACTTTTATATTGTAGGCTCTTTTGAGCTACTCTTGATACACACATAGATGCTCAAGCGCATTAATGTGATGCTCATCCAACAACATAAGTTGATCTAGGTGAGCTTATCATGCAGTATCATCATCAATGAACTCCTGCATGGATATGCGTAGTTATGGGATTTCTAACTCTAGAGGCATGACTGCCTTAGCACCATACACTAGTGAAAATAGAGTTGCCCCAGTGGGTGTCCGAATGCTAGTGCGATAAGCCCAAAGGGCAAGTTGCATTTGCGTATGCCAATCAGTATGATTTTATTTGACTATTTTATTCAATATGGCTATTAATGTCTTATTTGATACTTTGGCTTACCCATTTTCTTATGGATAATAGGGTGTCAAAAAGCTATGCTGGATATTATACTTTGCTTTCAAAGGACACACATCTTTATTCTTGAATGATGTCTCATTATCTGAAATGATCTTGGATGGAATACCAAAATGACAAATGATATAATGCAATATGAACTCAACTATTCGGGGTCCTATCGTAGTGGTAAGGGGAATTGCTTCCACCCAAATTTTAAAATACTTGGTAGCCATAATGATAAATGTGTGTCAGCCCGAGGATGCAGAAGATATTTTCTCGATTAAAACCAACCTACATTGCAAAAATTCCCAAGCCGATTGGATCGTTTGTAAGGCCTGGGAAGGTACATGTGTCAAATTAGCATGGTGTTGACATTTCATGCACTTCCTCCCATACGCGCAACAATCTCGCTCTAAAGTTGGCCAATAATAGCCCATTCGAAGAATACACTTTGTGATGGCCATGACACTGAAATGGCCACCACAAGTACCATCGTGTGCTTGGGCCATTACCGAAGTCGATTCTTGATGCTCTAAGCAACTGAGGATTCCTTCGTAGCTCCAACGATATAGGATGTCTCCTAACAAGACAAAATTTGTTGCCTTTCATATACCCCCATGTGATAATCCAGGAGGGAGGTTACCAAGGTTTAGGTACTATCTAATTAGTGTGGACCAGTCCTGCTATGTGGAAGCCTTGATTGCATGAATTGTATGTCCCTCATGAGGTTCATCCCGAGAAAATGCAGATTGGGATAGAACTTGTAAGAATAGCATTGTGCTGCTATCAAAATGGGTTTGGTGGAAAAAAATCAACCAAGCAGCATGATTCAAGCACTCATGAATGTGTGAGAATCTCTCTTGATGAGGCTTTATTTGAATCAAGTTGACTTTTGGTATGGATTGAGTGCTCTCACGCTCAATCACTGATTGTGATAGCATTTTGACTTGAATGGTTGTCATCTCCCCTGTGGAGTTTTGTGGAATCAAGGATCCTAAAGAGGCCATTGTATCTGCAAAACAAGTAGACAATCGAGGAAGTGCCTCGATGTCATACCATTCAAAATTTGCCAAGGATTTGTCCACAAGGGCTTTGTAGGCTTGCAAAACTGGGCACTTGCACTGGAAGATTTCCTTGATCTGGTTGACAATGAGCAAGGAGTCATCGAAAATATTGAGCTTGGTGATTTTCATGGCAATAGTAATTTTAAGCCCTATGAGTAAGGCTTCATAGTTGGCATTATTATTGGTGCAGGGGAAATCGAGTTTAAATTACAGGGGTATGGGAGCCCCATGCGGTGTGAAAAACATGATTCCCACGCCACCCCCTTGCTTGCATTTGGAGCCATCGAAGAAGAGGGTCATTTCTGCCTATGACTCAGGGTCATCAGAATTAGGCGATTCTAATATTTGGAAGACTCCATCATAGGGAAGGTCCATGCTAAGAGGTTTGTCCTCTTGGAGAGGAGCCTCTGAAAGTTGATCAGCAATGACCTGACCTTTTATTGACTTTTGTCCTATGAACTCCAGGTCAAATTATGTCAAAAACATGATCCATTTTGCCATGCAACTACTATGATAAGTACGACTCATAGTGTATCACAATGGATTCTCTTTAGATACAACATATGTAATGTGTCTAAGCATATAGTGTCGTAGCTTCTTGGTAGTGAAAACAATTGTTAGACATAACTTTTCAATGTATGCGTACTTGATCTCATAGCTCACCAGGGTGCGACTGAGATAATATGTGGCCTGTTCCTTATTATATTCATTATTTTTGGCTAACATGGCACCCAATACGACCTCAGTAGCTGATATATATAATCAGAATGACACCCCTGGTCTAGGTGGAGCTAACACTAGCGACGAAGCCAGGTATTGTTTAATTGTGTCAAAGGCATCCTGACATTCATCGTCCCAGTGGAATGTGACCCCCTTGTGTAAAAGTTTGTCCATGGGTCTACACTTGTCCAATAGTTGTTCAATGAAGTGTTTGATGGATGCAATCCTCCCCTAAAAGCTACGAAGCTACTTGATGATAGTCGAGGAAGGAATTTCAAGGATTTTTAGGGTCCACTTTGATGCCTCATTTGGAAACTATAAATCCTAAGAGCTTTCCAGATGTGATTCCAAAGACGCACTTCTTGGGGTTTAGTATCACATTATGTTCAATAAGGCGATCGAGGACTTTTCTTACGACATCTAGGTGCTCATGACGTAATAGAGATTTTGCCAATAAGTCATCCATGTAATATTCCAAAATTTTATGCATGTAGTCATGGAAGATATATGTCATGGAACGTTGGTAGGTGGCACCAACATTCTTAAGGCCAAATGGCATGACCTTGTAACAAAATGTTCTCCAAGGTGTTGTGAATGCCATTTTGAGTGGTCTTCAGGGATGATATGAATTTGATTATACCCAGAGAAGCCATCCATAAGGGAGAGCATTTCATGTCCTGTGGTGGCATATACCAAGGCATCTATGCTTGACAAAGGAAAATCATCCTTAGGATTCACTTTGTTTAGGTCTTGAAAATCGATGCAAATGTGAATCCTCCCATTAGGCTTCTTGACGGGAACCATGTTGGACAACCATGGTGGATAGTCTATAGAAATGACAAACTTGGCATCCAACAATTTTTGTAGCTCATATTTTACCATCAAGGCCATTTTTGGGTGCATATTTCTCAACTTTTGCTTGATAGGTTTGACTTTGGGGTCAAGCGTTAGATTATGGGTGACCATATTTGGATCTAGTCTCGGCATGTCTTTGTAAGACCATGCAAAAGCTGCCTTCTTATTTGTGAGAAGGGCTATATAATCAGCTTGATATTTGGGGGATAGGCTTTCCCCTAGCTTGATACATTGTGGATTTTCAAGATCTAAGCTGATATCTTTGTCAACTGTAGGCTCGATTGACATATGAGACCCCTCCTCCAACTGATGGGGAGTAGGTATCAAATGGATGTCGTCAGCTGGATTTAAATCCTTGATGGTGACTTCAGGTCCCTCCTTAGTATGGAAGACATCATGAGTTGGGCCAGCAAAAAAATGAAACAACCCACCGCAATCCCAATACTCAGATGGTGATGGGGGTGAATAAGCACGATCCCAGTCAATAGCATCTAGATCTAGATGGCATGGATTTGAAGGATCTACTAGGTTGTGAAGTGGTGTGGTCAAATCAATGGAGATCATATTAATGAAATGTGTTTGCTCTCCAGGACCACGTGCATGTGACTGTGTATTGGTGTCATATCTCACCCCTAGATGTGGTTCTAGGGAATGGGGATCTTTGGATCCTATTTGGGAATAAACTATAGGATGATATCATTAGGCTCAAGGATATCCATGTGTGTGGGTGGGTCAAGGAAGACCTCATGATGAATTTGGCCTAGACTGACAGGCCTTGCCCTCAAGCATGGGCTAACATGTAACTGACGATAGAATTCATCTATGTCAATAGTCTTGTGATGATATCACAAATAACTAAGACCCAGGTATGCCCTCTCTGTTTTATCCTCATATTCACTATAATATATGGGAACCTCATTGTTATCCCTTGGGATCGGGTTATTAGGTAGGTGTGTTCCCATATATGCTAATTCCTCATAATCATCATCATGGATGAGGATTCCTTCACTCTCATCTCACAGTGCCTTAGGATCTCGAGGACCCAACTGCTCAAGTAAATTAACTACTCCTCCCCAGGAGGTCTATCTTCCTACGGGTGAATCGGATATTCAGGAGGAAGGAGCTACCACCACATAGGATCAGGTAAAGGGAATAGATGTATGAGGCTTTCCTATTGGTCATTTATGGGGACAATTTGTGAATGATCATTGTTCGACTCAAAAGGGTCATATGGTGCTACCTCATAACCTGACTCATCCTCTGAGGTCCACTCATATGAGGTGCCTTGATCTAACTCATCACAGACATGGGGACAACTCCACCAACCTTACCTTCTCTCAAAATGTGGGGGAATGTCATTAGGGATCGTGAGGTTCCCATATAGCCATGGAAAGTAATCTCCCAAGGAGTAGACTTTATTGGGATTGGCATAAGGATCTTGGGCCAACCCACCCTCGTAACCTATATTCAAGTGATTTAGGCTATCTAAGAGGACATATAGAGGCAATGGATTGTTACGTCCCACTCCTAACTTGTCATAGGGCATTTGATATTGTGGTTGACAAGGGATTTTGGTGCCTTGCTCATACAGGCCTAACCTATAACCATGCCAGTTGCATAGGTCAAGGTACTTCAGGGTGAAGTTAGGGTTAGACAAGTAGTTAATATCCTCTCCAAAATGTTCCTCATCTTCCTCTTGCTGTTGGTAAGGTTCGATGCCATAGTGAAGGACCCATAGATAAAGTTTGTTTGATTAGGGGGAATACCAAGAGGCACGATAATACCTATGGGAAGACGAGGTCTACCCATGTCTTGCATCGACTCTAAAGTAGGAGTAGTGGTAACATTCCTAACCATGTACTCTTCCAATCTGGTAGAAGCTAGATGTACTATAACATGGGGCTGCTGATAGAAGAGGGATGAGAGTGAGACTTGGTTTGGCTCATTGTTTGCCTCGTGTGGTGTCTCTTCATCATATGGGCTAAGTATCTCCTCTGTAGAGATAGTGGATATGATTGGTTGGTCCTCCTAAATGGGTCACTTATCTAGGTTCCTAGGCAAAGGATCCACTAATGTAATAGGCGTCTAGGGCGGGTCCAACGATGAGGAGGGCATGGTATGCTGTAGCGGTGGGGTCAAACCTTGGCTAGATTTATTTGGTTGAAAATCCAGATGTATCGATGGCAAGGTTGACTCGGGTAACTGTTGCACCATGTTGTAGTACTTGAAGGGCTCTAGGTTCATGGGGATGACATGAACTTGCCCTTCGTGTGTGTATTTGAGGCACTGGTGAGTGATGAAAGGGATGCACTTCATGTCCCTAATCCATGGTCTTCCTAACAGAATGTTGTATGCCATCTCACCCTCCAGGATGTGGCACATCGTCGAGATGATATTTTCCCCTACTTGAATAGGTAGGATAATTGTACCTACCATTGAGCATATAGCATCATTGAATGCTCAGAGGGTGTAGGTAGATGTGATAATAAGAGATGTTGGAAGCTTCAGGTGCTTCAAATTTATTGTAGTTATGATGTTGCTCGAAGACCCAGTATCTATCAAGACTCTTTTGTATGGTGTTCCATTCACAAGTGCGACAATGTGTAAATAGGGATCCACCATATCATGTGGAACCAGTTTAAGTTCATCTTCTTGAAAAGTAATTACTGATTTCATGCATTGCCGCACATGCCCCACAAAGTTGGTGAAGGAGTTAGACTCATGGGGCTGAAGGTCAATTGCCTTGAGGATCTCTATCAAGGCTTCTCTATGAGGTTGTGATTGTTGTATGAGCTCATATATGGAGAGCCAGATAGATGTTGTTCTTAAGCTCTGAGCGAGCTTGCTCTTAATGGTGACTACAGGCCTAGGTGGGAGGCTCAGTCCAGAAGGTGGTATAGGTTATGATGTCAAAGGGACATCACTATGAGCCACATGTGGTGCTGCTGGGCTTGGATACCACATATTTCTTATCACAATACTAACCATGCCAACATATCCTTGCTTAGGAGGGGCATGGTGAACCTCATTCACCTGGGGCACTGGTTTGGCCTACTTTGCGTGGGCAGGAAAGGGGTCCTTAAATACCCCCATATGTTTGTTGTTTGGTGTGATAGGGTTATCTACCTGGAGGGCATTCCTATCAATTAGGTCTTGCACCAAATGTTTGAATTTATAGCACATTTGCACATCGTGCCCGGTTTGCCTATGAAATTTGCAATATAGGTCTTCTTTGTATCCTTTGGGCTTAGGTGCATTAGGGTCAATAGGTCAATTATCAGGTAGATGGATCGCATTAGCCACCAAGAGGTGATCAAACACTGAATACATAGACTTTGCAATGGGTGTGAATTATCACTTGGGGTGACGCTGTTGATTTTTCCCTTGACCATTCTGGTTATCCTTGGCATAGTTCCTAGGGGTGGCCTAATAATTAGGCTTTTGAGGTGGCGTGACTGGTGTTGGCCCCGGGACACTAATGGCAACCTAATTTACTACTACTGACTTCGGTTGCGTTGGGGTGTTCTTAGTGTTCTTGCTCCACTCCTTCTTGCGAGGCTTCGCAATCTCACCCTCTTGAATCTTTATTTCTTCGATGATCTTAGCCTGTGCTAAGGCATATTCAAGAGTGGGGTATTGTTGCAACTGTAGCAACAAAGATATTGGCTTTAAGAAACTTTTGGAGAACATCCGAGTCAACTCCAATATGGGGAGAAGATAATGCAGCTTGGTGAGAAAGATTCGACATCTATTACCATAATTTGTTATTGACTTATCATCATATTGTTTTAACCCAGCTACATCGACTAGCGTTTCCTTCCTCTTTGTGTTGAAGGCAAAGCAATCCAAGAATGCATCCGCAAGTTGGCCTAAATTATGGATGCTATGCTTAGGGAGTTGATAAAACCACTCAGAGGCAAGGCCAATGAGGGTAGTCACAAATGTCCTCAAAATCAAAGCATCATCATCATGAATGCCAAAGCATTGGCCTAAGAACCTAGTGACATGCTCTTGTGCATCCTCTTTTCCCTTAAAGGTAGCCAACTGATGCAACTTAAATTGTTTTGGATAGAGAGGCACAGGTACTGGCGGATGGATAGGTTGACTACACAATTGACGCATAGTGGTCTTTTGAGATCCTGACCCAAAGGTCTTGTTCTCTATTGACTCTAGGCGTTCTAACAATTATTTGTAAGGACCTAAGGACTTGATCTCCTCATCTTTGTTCACATCTTATGGTGGAGGTCTAGGCTCCTCTAACCTAGGGCGAGGTGGTGGTAAATCACCCCCCTGCCTCAATAAGGCATCTCAACATATTCTACTTCTAGCTCGTGCTCAATGTTAGCTCCGTAAGGTGTCTCTCGAGCCAGCCTATAAATGGGGGTATCTACCCGTGGTGGGCGCCCTATGTTTGGCCTGGGAGGCATCTCCTGATCTAGCCTAGGAGGTCATGGAAGAAACATTTGATAAGGTCTCAGGGACCTCTCTCGAACGAGCATGGGTTGCCTTAGATGGACCTCCTGCCTATGTGTCTTAGGGGTAGGGACCCTCTCTCGTAAAGTTTTCTAGAACAACTCATTGGTCTGTTGTTCAAACCTTTATTTCTCAAGATGGTGCAAGCGGTCCAGTTGCTATTTATTCCATCGAAGCTACTTGAACTGAGCTTGGCATTCTATATATCTCACAACCGCTTGCCTAATTTGATTTGCAATGTGAGGCCTAGGAGTCTCACCTTGGGGTCGACCTTGTCCAAGGTACTTTGTGTTCTCTATAGGGCACTTGCCTCTCTTGAGGTTCATTGCATTGAATTGAGGCTCAGGCTAGAACATGTGTTCATTACATTCAGCTGACACAAAGGCAAATCAGGCATACACAAAATGTTGTTCCTAAGAAAATTTAGGGACCTCGTCATGTCTTCCCTCATGAACAAGGAAAGGTAGGGCTGAATTGGCTCACCCCGACCGACGAGTGTCATTGCATGAGTTGTTGTATCCTATCAAGGTGGCACGAAGGTAGAGTCATGTTGACTTGATCCGACCAGTGTGTGAAGTCATACCCCTTCCTTTGCTTGGGCATGTCAGCCCTGACGAGTATGCAGATGCATGGCACCGCTCTATCTATTAGCACCTTAGTGTGCAGTTGCCTTTCACCAAGGAAGGCATGTGAAATATCTATGTATCGGGAACACTCTCCCAAGTAATGCTCATCATCCCTCGGGGTGTCCTGGAGGGGATCCCTTCGGACATGAGGCTCAATTCTAGATAGCCAATAAAATTCTTAGGCTCAATTTTAGATAGCCAAGAAAATTTTGCATGTTCACTTGTTCCTATTATCTTCCTCATTATTTGTCTTTCATCTGGATTTCCAATAATCATATCCCTTGGATGATTATTTTGCACATACCTATATGGAGTCTTAGGTGGTGTTCTTTGTGCTTCATCTTCTTCTGATTCTTCACCTACTTCTTGACAACTTTCTTCTTCTTGATATACAATTTCTTGAGTTGGTTCTTTTGACCTTGTATGTTCATAAACTATCACATTTATACTTTCCATAAATGTATGTGTCCTCTTATTATAGAATTTATAGGCTTTGATCTTAGTGGAATATCCAAGGAAGATACCCTCGTCACACCTTGAGTCAAACTTGCCCAAATTTTTCTCTTCCCGTCTAATGTAGCATTTGCTTCCAAAAATTTTGAAGTACTTCATAGTAGCTAGTCTTCCCTTCCAAAGCTTATATGGATTTTTATGATGATTTAATCTCATTTGAGATCTATTTATTATATACACAGTTGTATGAACTGCCTCTCTCCAAAACCCATATGAAATCTTGGATTCATTTAGCATAGCTCTAGCCATATTCTCAATAGTTCTGTTTTTCCTTTCAACTACTCCATTTTTTTGTGGGGTCCTTGTTGCTGAGTATTCTCTTTTGATCCCATATTGTTCACAAAATTCTATGAATTCACCTGAAGTAAATTCTCCTCCTCTATCTAATCTTAGACACTTGATATTTTTACCTATTTCATTTTCTACTAGAACTTTGAATACCTGGAATTTCTCAGAGGCTTCTGACTTTTATTTTAAGAAAGCTACCCAAGTCATTCTGCAAAAATCATTTATAAATAGCATGAAGTAACTTTCACCTTGTAAACTCTTTGTCCTTGTAGGACCACATAAATCGGTGTGAACTAGTTTCAATGGTTCGGATGAAGTAAATTATTTTGACTTGAAACTTGTTCTTGCTTGCTTTCCATGCTGACATTGTGCACAAATTGTGCTTTGTGGTCTTTTTATATTGGGTAAATCTATGACTACCTATTTTTTTTTATTTTCACTATGTTTTCAAAGTTCAGATGACCCATTCTTCTATGCCATAAAAAACTCTCATCCTCTTATGATAAGAAACATTTTTCTCCCTTAATTTCACTTAGTATGTAGAGATTTTTTATAGTTCTATTGGCATTTGAAATAAGCTTTCCTACCTTGGATTTTATGATCTCACATCTATTTGTATGAAAGGCGATTGTGTGCCCTTGATCACAAAGTTAACTTACACTTAGTAAATTGTGCTTCAATCCCTTAACATACAATACATTTTCTATCTTTGACTTTGTTAGGACCCTCCTAACATGTCCTAATTACTTATATTATTTATTCATTATATTCTAGGGTCACAACCCTTCACTCTTACAACTATTAGACTAGGTATTTAAATGCAATCCACATATGATAATAAGGCATCATCGAACAAATATATAAATTAAGTCTATTGTGGGTTTTCTATCTTACAATAAAAAAGTGATTCAATATAAAAATGATCTTGCTTCTCGCACAATTTAGTTTCATACCATATGGATTAGAGCTAGATCAAGGAGCAAATTCACCATTAATTTTTTTTTCCCACCACACATTTCAGCCAGTCCACATTCACGAGGACGCAAACAACATTCACGCTTCACGGATCCGTGTCAAAATCCTCATAGAAAATTAAACCTTCTCCTAAGGTATGAATTAAGTTGTCTTACACCCAAATTGCTTGACCTTTCGCGTGGTGACCGGTGGCTATTTTGAAAAAGCTAAAATATTCAACGCAGCATCAAGGTTTTTGACGTCCGAAACGCAAAGGAAAAAAATTAAAATTATTTTTTTATTTTTTATTTTTGCTCACCTGTACCAAGTCATATTGATCATTACCTACACCAACCGCAATGGCTAAAGGACAACGATCACTAGATTCCATTCATGAGAAACACTAAAGGCTCGCTGAAGAAGTTCAATAGGAAAGAGAGGAGAATACCCATACCACAAGAGAACTCTTTGAGAAAATATTTGCAATGGATGTTAAACTTGATGCCATCAGTCAAAATCAGGCAACACATGCAAAATCACCCAACCATGGGTCATCAAACCGAGCAATGTTAGGAGGTCCACAAAATTCCATTCTACCACGGACAACCAAATTAGACTTCCCAAAATTTGAAGGAGGAGATCCTACAAACTGGATCTACCGAGCAAAGAAATATTTCTCACTAAATCAAATTCTAGAAATGCAAAAAGTGCATATCACCTCCTTCCACTTGGAAAATGATGTCATCCAATGGTACCAATGGTTCAAGAAAACTAACGGCACTCCGATGTGGTCAACCTTTACATATAATCTATTAGTACGATTCGGCCCTAGCAAGTTTCAAATATTTATAGGGGCCCTCACTAAATTATGCCAAACCACTTTGGTAAGCGAATACCAAGCAAAATTTGAAAGGCTAGCTAATTGAACATCCGAATTAGATGCTACCTTCTTTCAAGAATGTTTTGTCAGTGGATTAAAAGAAGAAATTCAAATAGAGGTGCAAATGTATAACCCTACAAACATGTTAGAGACCATCGTCTTGGCGAAATTAGCGGAGGACAAAATCAAGGCACGAAATCGGTTCACAAAACCAACTTGGGGGAAACCATCAAACACTTATACCAACCCCAAACCAATGCAAAATGGACGAACCCAAAACTCCTACATAGCCCCCAAAATTAACCCCGCTCTACCAATTAAGCATCTAAGTTTCGAGGAAATGAAGGAAAGACAAGCTAAGGGTCTTTGCTACCATTGCGATGAGAAATTTGACAAAAATCATAAATGTGCCTCACAAAAATTATATATTCTAGATGCCACAGAGGAAGGGAATTCTACTGAAGAGGAACCTAAACTCGAAGTAGAGGTATTATCCAACACACTTGAAAGTGACGAAGAAAATGCACCAAAGGTTTCCTTCAATGCCCTTGCCAGATTTTTTGCCCCTCAAAAAATGCGAGTTAAAGGGTATTTTAAGAAACAAAACCTTACTGTGCTCCTAGATTCTGGTAGCACGCACAATTTTATCGATCTAAAGGTTGCTAAACAGGCAAATTGTTTTATATACCCTTGTAATAAATTCGAAGTGATTATTGGAAACGATGGAAAAATTGCATGCAAAGGAAAATGCAAAAATATAAAACTAACTATGGGGGTTTATAACATGAAAGGTGACATGTACGTCCTACCCCTAGGTGGGTGTGACATTGTACTAGGTGTACAATGGTTACGAACCTTGGGTGTAGTCCAATGGGAATTTGATGAACTATGGATGAAATTCATAGCAAAGAATGAAACCTATATTATCCAAGGCCTGAAATCAGGACCTTCCCAAATCGTCAGCTCGCATAGAATGGAGAAAATTATCCGAAGAGGAAACAAAGGAATGGTCACCCAATTATTTTCAATTCAACCTAGTCACAAAGAAGACGAGACACCAAAATTACAAAAGATTTTAGACCACCATAAGGTGGTATTCAATGAACCAAAATGACTACCTCCACAACGAAGTCACGATCACACTATTCCACTATTTCCAGGGCATCACCCTCCTAATATTATACCTTATCGTTATCCATACCTCCAAAATACCAAAATAGAGAAATTAGTACAAGAGCTTCTTAAGGCAGGAGTCATTAGACCTAGCAAAAGCCCTTACTCCTCTCCAATTATTTTAGTTAGAAAAAAGGATGGCTCGTGGCGTTTATGTGTCGATTTTTGAGTGCTTAATAAAATGACCATCAAAGATAAATTTCCTATTCCGGTCATAGATGAGCTATTAGATGAACTCCACGGGGCAGCTTATTTTTCCAAGTTAGACTTATGGTCAGGCTACCACCAAATACGAGTCAATGAAAAGGATATTCCTAAGATGGCCTTTCGCACTCACTAAGGGCACTACGAATTCTTGGTGATCCCATTTGGCCTGACCAACGCTCCTTCTACCTTTCAAAGTCTAATGAATAAGGTATTTCACCCTTTTCTTCATAAATTTATATTAGTTTTCTTTGATGACATTTTGATTTATAGCAAAACATGGGAAGAACATTTGGACCATGTTAGACAAGCGTTCCAAATCTTGGAGGAAAATCAACTTTACGCAAAAAGATCAAAGTGTTCCTTTAGAAAACAAGAAATTGAATACTTAGGGCATATTGTATCAAGGGAAGGAATTATGGTAGATCCTTCCAAAATCGAGGAGGTGAAAAATTGGCCTATTCCAAAAACCTTGAAAGCTCTATGTGGGTTTCTTGGACTAACTGGATATTATAGAAAATTTGTCCAAAATTATGGTAAAATCGCTGCTCCTCTAACAACATTACTTAAGAAAAATGCTTTCAAATGGTCGTCTAAAGTGGATGAGGCCTTTATCACCTTGAAAACTGTAATGTGTACCACCCCTGTTCTAGCCATGCCCAACTTTTCTAAACCGTTTGTCATTGAAAGTGATGCTTCAGGAATAGGAATGGGAGCCGTACTCATGCAGGATGAAAGGCTTCTAGATTTTATAAGAAAACTATTTTCTCCTAAGAATTTAGCTCACTCTACGTATGAAAAAGAGATGTTGGCGATTTTCCATGCTATTCAACATTGGAGGCCTTACCTTATTGGCCAACATTTCATTATACGCATTGACCATCATAGCTTGAAGTATTTTTTGGAACAAAGGACTAATACCCCGGAACAACAAAAATGGGTTACTAAACTTCTTGGCTATGATTATGAAATTACATATAAAAAGGGAAAGGACAACATGGCAACCGATGCACTTTATAGAAAATTTGAAGATATGCCTCAAGTCCATGCTCTTTCCTCCCTTATTCCTAAATGGGTAGATGAGGTGCATGAAGAATGGATAAATGATCCTACTATCCATGCCTTAATTCAACAACTTCAACATAATCCTAGTAGCAAAACTCCATACACTTGGAAGGATAATATATTAAGGTACAAAAGGAGGATGGTCCTAACCCCCAATTCAACTTATCATGAAAAACTTCTTCATGATTTACATACCTCACCCACTGCAGGCCACTCAAGGTTCTTAAAAACCTATAAAAGAGCCACTACCTCCTTCTATTGGGTAGGAATGAAAAATTTCATCAAAAACTTTGTAAAAGAATGTGAAGTTTGCCAAAGACAAAAGGGGAAGACCCTCGCTATTCCAGTATTACTTCAACCTCTTCATACCATACTTTCCATTATCTAAACTCAAATTCTCTTTCCCAACAATTTTTGTTGAACCATTGTCACCAAATTTTACTGATCCTCCATTGATTTCTTTAAGTGTAAGAAATTTACTTTTGTCACCTGTCATATGACTTGAATAACCACTATAAAGAAACCACTGATTTCTCTTATCTTGTGCATGAAGAGTTGTTTGTACCAACATTGACTTCTCCTTTTCTTGCTCTTTTCTCTCTTCCCAAACTTTTGAGGTTGTATTCTTTTGAACCTTCTGATCCTTCTTCTTTTTGCTTGCTTCATAAAATACTATTTTACACCATTTGGCCTTGTACCCAAAGTTATTACATTTGTAATAGATAATATTGTTATCCATGAGAGATACAAATGAATTGAAATTTCTATCAACATTATCTCTCACACGGACCATGCAATGTATAGCTCTATGACCACATTTATTACATGAAAAATAATAGCCATGGAGGAAATTTTGTAACATGTTAGATTGCCTTGAATGATGTGGTCGCATGATCCTTCCTTTATCATTTCTGTAATTGAATTTTTTCCATGAAGCTTCTATGTTTTCTTCCTTATTGATGCTTTTGCCTTTCAATACATTAGCATAGGTCATGAGCTCTTCTTTCTTTGATATATTTGTTCCTTTGGAGCTTGAATCCTCTTTGTGTTCCCCTAACTTGATATCTTGTTGTAACTTGTCTTTAGACTTTTCAACTCCCTTTCTTATAGAGATAATTTTAGACTCCAACCCTTCACATATTATCTCTTTTGCCTTAAATTGTTCTGCCATATCTATTTCAATTTTTCTTACCTCTTCAACTTTTACCTTTAGCTCTGTGAGATTTTGTAGAAGTCTCATCCTTACTTCCTCATCCTCTTGAATTTGAGCCTTCAAACTTGAATTCTTCTTTCTAATTATTTCCAAATTTCTAAGAGCAGTAATAAGTTCCTCTTTCATGTCGATCATGGCTTCTTCTTCATTTTTGTTGTCATGTATATTCTTGTGGGATCTTCCTTCACACTGTTAGGCTTTTTATGAAGGAACATGCTATGATAACAATTGAATAACATAATCTTATACTGATATGGGGGGTGAACAGTATAAGATAAAAAAATTTATTTTTCAACCCAAATGATAAGAAAAATAATATCAAAGCAGTAAATAAAGCACACATCATCACACACATGAGAGACATGATTTAACGTGGTTCACCCAATGTGGGTTACGTCCATGGAGAAAATATTTCTTATAAATTTTTCTCAATGAATATCTTGGGAACCAAATCCCTATTACAATGTTTATGGACCTCTGTCCAAAGGAGACACGAATCCCCTATGCTCAAATTCATGGATCTCTATCCATAGGATATCTCTATCCCCACTGCTATGATTTCTAGACCTCTATCCATAGGAGAACCCTATTCCATTTGCGTTGGTTGGTTTCCAAAGCCTATTTTAAACTCTGCTCAACTCTGATCAATTCTGCTCATAATTCTGATCAAATTTACTCAACTACCTGTATTGATCTGTCTCATACCTGCTCACAAATCTGCCTTAAACCTACTCACAAAAATTCCTTAAACCTACTCATAAGTCTACCTTAAATCTAATCACAAAACTACTTCAAATCTGCCTATAAATGCTCACAAGCCTTCTCCCAAAGAGTCCTGCTCAAACAACTCAAATCCTGCTCTAGTATGCTTACTGTATTTGCTTAATTCTGCTCTAACATATGCTAAAAAATTTCTCATAACACCTGATTGATCATAATACTTCAAATATATTCTACCAAGAATTCTTTTTCAAGAACACAAGAAAATATATGCAATATTATTCCATCTTATGTTTTTTCAAACCAAATACACAATTGATTTACAAAACTTTCTCATACACTTTCAATACATTCAAACCAATGCTTAAAAAATATTCAGATAATGAATGCACATTTTGTTTCACAAACCCTAACTCAAATATTTCCAACAATGCATACCAATCAGCCCTTTTAACTCCACCTCAAAACTACTTTCTCAAAACACAACCATCTAGATAAAAAATTGAACCACCATACCTCAAAATGCTTGATAAAGATGTGCCCTCAAATACCTGTCTCAAAAATAATATCTTTTGCAACTTCAAAATATTAGCACAACACCTTTTCATATCATTGGAAAACCTTCTCAAAATGTGTGCACAATTTTGTTCCAAACCAATGCTCTATAACTCTCTTAGTTTCTCAAAATAAAAACATCAAATCATGAACCAAGCCCTTCAATATTAAAGAAAATATTACAAACAATAAAAATACATTTTACACCTTATATCTCCCACTTAAATATTTCAACAATACACCCACAAATTGATTTACCACTAATTACCTTATTACTCCACAAAATAACACTTCAAAAATAAATTGTAATTTTTCCTTTTATTTCCTTCTAAAAACAATGGCAAAAATAAAATATTTATTTTCCTTATAACTCCCTAAGTCCAATAGCACATAATAATCAAGCACAACTTAGGCCCTTATATTTTAACCTTAGTCACAAATAATAAAAAATCATTTCCCTTACCACAACTTTCATGGGTGGGAATCAACCATGAAACCTCCTACCTGCCAGCACACTATCGCTAGGCCAACCACCCACACAATAACATAAATGTACGATATAGCATTTAAATCTTTCGATCGAATCCTTTCAGTCAAAAAAATACAAAAAAGACGTCTTCATCGAGTTTCTACCTTACGACCTGCTTCCTACCCTACGCCTTAGTGCTGCCTAGTCTGTCGCTAGGCCAACCGCCTGGTTGAGGATAAGACCCCATTATCCTCTATTTATTCGATCATGAAACCTCCCCTTTTAAAATTAAAATGCATCCTTTATTTTCTCATGATCCGTGCACACAGGAAATAGAATACACTTAGCAATTCGAACAACATATAATCTTAGCACATAATTCAATCCATATTAATATGGATTTCTCCTTTCTTTATTGATGTCGGTGCTTTAGGTTTTATTCAAAACCTTTGAAAATGTTGGTGCCAAAACCCATATTGGGTTTTAAATTATAATATAAAGTATTATAATAAACTTTTATTATTAAACCTTTTCCTTCAAACTTTTGTCCTTAATATTATAATATTAAAATATTATAATATTATTTCTTTTCAAGCCTTAGTCACTTGCTTTTTACATGGTCTTTAAACTAGGTCTTTAACCTTTTAACCAAACACTTAGATATTTGTCCCAAACCTCTTTAGCTTATAATATTTAAAATAAATATTATAACCTTTTCCTTTTTATCAATTTCCTTGCATTGGGATGAACTTTACCTTGCATATTTAACCAACTTATAAACCTTATCTTTTTGCCATGCCAAGCTATCTTTGACATTAATGACAACCAATGCCATCAACCTATGAGAACAATATACTCAAAATTTCTAGCATATTTTACTTTTAAAATTATAAGTTTAGAATTTGATTGATGTATAACTTTTTAAAGTGCACAATATTATTTGTAGTCATTATATTTTGGCATTTGTTGTGATTGCAAATTTGGTAAAAATTTGTAAAAACAAATAGTCAAAAAATGAATAGATGTAAAAGTATAATTTGGGTGATCACATATAAAAATCTAATTTTCTTAATAAAATAGGTGTATGCTTAAAGCACTTTGAGAGATGTTATTTGTTATATGTGCAAATTATTCTAGGTTTTCATTGTTGTTCATTTTACTATCATTGAGTTTATTCATAGAAGATTTTAAAATAAAAAATAAAATTTAAATATTTTGGATAATATTTTATAGCTATTTGGAGGGAGTCTACTTAGGACCCTTAACATTCATGATCCATAAACCTTTACTAGTAAAAAATAAAATAGAAAAGCATATTTTCATAGAATAGAAATATTTAGAAGATTTACAAGACTAAAAATAATCAATGCCTACCTACTTAAAGCAAGTATAGGTGTGTAATATTACCTTGGTGATGTGTAAAGAAGAACAATGTTTCTTATTAACAAATTATAATAAATTTCTAATGTTAAAAGGATCCATGCTTCATTTAACAAATATTATAATATTCAACCAACTATGATATGAAGGATATAATTTTACATGATCTCTTGAATGCTTTATAAAAACTCATAGATGTCCCTATTGTGGCATAGTAGTTTGGTGTTCTTCTAATTGAATGCTTAGAAAATATCAGACAACAATGCAACATTAACAGTAACAATCCATAAATATGAACAAGGAAATCACACAAATAGATTTACACTATCATAATAGAGTGCACAAAATATCATTTGTAAGCAAAACATATCACTTCCTATAATGCAATATGATAAGATACATAAAAAATGAAGTATAGGTTATCTATATAGCAAACAGGTAAGGTGAAGCAATTATGCTACAAGCTATCCTCTCGTACTAGCTTAACTAACACAAAAAATCATCCTAAATATAGCAATACATGATGTATATAACACATACATAATGTCACACATCATCATGTCGCATATAACTATATACAATCATGAAATATGAACTATATACAATCAAAACTTTATTTTATTATATACTCATCACTTGCATGCATCCAACTCAGGGATTGGATGGTGCTTGTTATTGTGCCACATTAGAACGATTGTCTATGTTTTCTCTTCCCTCTAAACTAGTTGTTGTCCTTGTTGACTATGTCTAAAATCTTTAATAATTAGGCTATAGTGTAGGATCCAAAGTGGGAAAAGGAATAAAATCCATTATTAAACCAAAAGTATGATTACTAAGGACATCGCATATCTTCTTCAGTTTATTGGCATAGTTTACAAATCATGCCACTAACACAATGATGTGTAGCAAGCTTCTAATGGCTCTAGTTATCTTATTCAAGATGAATAATTTGCCTATGCACATCCCCCAATTTTACTAATGCTTTGGTCAATTATATTTTCAACATTAAAATTTGTTGATCCTTTGCCTTCTCATGTTGCTCACACTATTGCAATTGTTTATTCTAATCCTTTAACAATGACTCAAACTCTTGCCTACATAGTCTGTATTTTGCTTTGAACTTCTTCTTCAACAATTATGGTTCATTCTCTAACTCCTTGACTTAGGCTACCTACTATTCATTCAGCTACTTTGAATACCTTACAATATTACTATATCATCAAAGGTTTGTAACCTCAAAGTCAACCACTAAATTAAATAGTCCAAGTGATTGATACGACTATATGTGTAGGGAGGATGATGAGACAAAAGCCTTATTCCTTTTAGGTAGTTCAAACAACCCAATCATGGTCTAGATTTTACCTTCTCCAACTTCCCATAGATGATTTTCCATGAACCTATCTAATTGCACCATTTTTGCTTCTTCTCATACCTAATAGGATAACTTGAAAACCTCACTCTCCATCCTTAGAGACCACATTCTTAATTTTCTATGTAGCAGTGTGAACACATAGTACATTAAGTGGTTATTTTTAGTGGTCGGCTAGTTTAGTTAGTTGTCAACAAATTCTTAATGTCGGCATGATTTTTTTTTTTTTTAAGTTAATATCTCTTCTTCCCCTTATCCCTCCATTCCCTCCTATATTCCCTCTTCTCCTCCAACCTCCCTTCTTTTTCTCTCCACCGACTTCCTCCCTTCCCTCTTTATATATATTAGTGGTTATATCCTATGTTTAATTAATGGTTGTATTTGCTCTGCATAATAATAATAAAGCATTATTATTTTCAACTTACCATATTGCCTCCTGATTCAAATATTATATTTGGTATCAGAGCTTGGTCAGGCAAGCATGGTGGGCATGAATCCTAAGGTCGCTCGGTGATCTAACTGGCAAGCATGTTGGGCACGTATCCTAAGGGTGCACCGTGATCGAGGAGGTGGCAAAGCACAGAGTTGGGCATGGATTTCAAGGCGATTGACTACACAATTTTTGAGGTGACATGTGGCAGAGCAGTCGCTGATGTGGCACAGCAGTGACATTGTGATCTAAGGTGGACGCTAACATGGCAAGCTGACGTGGCGCATCGGGTGTGCGATGACATGGCAAAATTTTGGTTTGTCCACATGGTGGAAGTAGTTTTGTCAGAGTACGCACACGTGGCAGAAGCAGAGCAAGCACAGAGTTGAGGAGTGATTGCCCGAAGGCAATCAACGTTACATGCACTCACGCGCATATTTGAAGGCTATGTTGCCTTCTTCCCACTGAATGTGGGATAAATCTTTGCATATTTAAAAAAAAAAAAAACTCCGCCCGTAGTCAGTATAAGGAACAGGCGGTTCCTTCCTCCTCCAGTCGAAGCAGGTAGCGTAGGTGGTTTAGTTGTTTGGTTGCAACACAAAGGGTCCCGGGGTCAAATCCCGCCAGGGTTAAAAACAATACAATTTTTTTTTTTGGTTTATGCCGCTGATCAAGGATTTATTAATCCTTGTTGCCCTTGTTCTTCCACCGAAGCCACGTGGTGCAGCGGCTAGAGCTTTCGGATTGGAAGCAGAGGTCCTTAGATCGAATCCCGTCGGGGATTTCGCAAAACAAAAGGTTTCTTTTTATTTAATTTTTATTATTTAGTTTTAATTAAGGTTTTAAAAATTATTTAATAATTTTTATTTATATATTTTTTATTATGTTTTTTTTTAAATAAACTTTTATTTAAAAAAAAGGAATAATTTAAAATATATATATAGAAAATTGTTAAATTTTTTCTAAGGGCTTTATTAAAACAAATTTTGGAGGTAGAAGTTTTTTGGCATCATAATTGTAACCCAGTTCATGCGGTGTAATTCTGGGTAGATGATTCGGTCATCTGGATGCTATAATGCATTGCTCTCTCTATTGAGAAGAGAGATTCTTGATTCCTTTGACATGAAATTTCAGCAGTGTGGACTTCATACAGTGTTTTGCCAATTAGAAAACCAAGTGATTGCACATCAGAGAAAACCATACTCTGGATACGAGGCGGATTCTGAAGATAATATCTTCGGGCGAAGAGTAGTTGAATCTGAGATGGTTGAAACAGTACCTGAAGGACAATCAAGTGACAGTTATACTCCTATAGTGGTTGAAGTTGAAACGAGTGAGAGCTATACACCTCGCTCTCCTAATTCAGAACCGGAAGAAGCGACGAAAGCGAGAGGAAAAAGAACCGGTGGAGGTGAAACCTGCAATTGAAGAAACGAGTTGTTCTCAAAAGGCGTCTTGAGCCAGCACTAGTAGACAAAAGAAGTCATTATAATCAGTGATGACGAAGCAGACAATTTCACCTTTCCAGTTTTGGGAAATCCTCAAGAAGAAGAACGCCAAATCAATGAGCATTTTAAGAAAGCTAGATTTGATTTAAATTAGTGATCTATTTTGTACTTCTTTGTACAGCTTGTTTGAAGTTGAAATAAAGTTTGCTTTCTGAAATGGCTTCCAATACTAGTTTACCAATCCCTGAGTTCAATGGTGGTGATTACGAGTATTGGTCACTTAAAATGAAAACGCTTTTGATAGGCAAAGGTTTTTGGGATGTGATTGAAGAGGGATATACTGAACCTTCAGCTGCTGAGTGGGCAGTTTTGAGTGTTGCTGATAAAAGGGCTAAAAAGGAAGCTCAGAAGAATAATTCGTCTACCCTTTATCACATTCAATCTGCCCTTGATAGAAGTATTTTCCATAGAATAGATTCTTTTACAACAGCTGAATCTACTTGGAATGCTTTAAAAGAAAGTTATAGTGGTAGTGACCAAGTCAAACAAGTTAAACTCCAAACCTTGAAAAGAGAGTTTGAAACTCTTAAAATGCAAGAAAATGAAAAGGTTGGTGATTACTACATGCGAGTGAAAGTCGTAGTAGATAAGATGGTCACTTTAGGAGATGATGTAAAGCCTGAAGTTATAGTGAAGAAAGTGTTGAGGACACTTCTTCCTAAGTGGAATTCAGTTGCAATAATTATAGAGGAATCTAAAGACCTAACTTCTCTGTCTTTTGTAACCCTCATTGGCTCACTTCTCTCACATGAGGAGATATTACATCCAACTCCTTCCACAAGTTATGGAGGAGATGATAAAGCCTTTGCTTCTCAAGAAGGCAGAGGTAGAAGTCATGGCAGAGGAAAGTATAGAGGAAGAGGCAAAAATAATCAGAGAGGTGGAACTCCTAACAGAGGAGGAAATCAGAACAAAGGAGGATTCTCAAACAATAGTGAACAACAGTAGAATAGAGGAGGACAAAAAAATAGAGGGAAACAATTAGGCAGAGGTAAAGGAGGAGATAAGTCAAAACAATCTTGCTACAATTATGGCAAACTTGGACATTATGCTCGTGACTGTTGGACAAAGACTTCACAAGGAGCTAGTAGCAGCCAGAGTAGTCAGTTTGGAAACTTTGGAGAATAGGAAGAGGCCACAAATCTCTTTCTCTCATATGATCAGGCAGATCAGAACATGAATGATACATGGATCTTGGACACTGGGTGTTCAAACCATATGAGTGGCAAAGAAGAGCTCTTTGCTACTCTAAACTCCTCCTACAAATCCAACATCAAGTTAACTATGCTTTGTTAACTAGTGCACAGCTTGAACCTTCTAGTTATGAGAAGGCATGTACTCAGAAAATTTGGCAAGATGCCATGAAAGAGGAGATAACCTCTATAAAAAACAACGACACTTGGGAGCTAGTAAAGCTTCCTAAAGGCAAGAAATGTGTTGGATGTAAGTGGGTCTACAAGACCAAGTTTAATGCTGATGGTAGCATTGAAATGCACAAGGCGAGACTAGTTGCAAAGGGATTCACTCAGAAATATGGAGTTTATTATGAAGAGACTTTTGCTCCTGTAGCTAGACAGGAGACTATTAGAACAGTTCTTGCCTTAGCTACACATAAGGGATGGAAAGTCCAACACATGGATGTGAAAAGTGCATTTCTAAATGGTTACTTGACAGAAGAAGTGTATGTTGAGCAACCACAAGGATTTGAAGAGAAAGACAAGGAACATCTTGTTTACAAACTGAAGAAGGCACTTTATGGCCTCAAGCAGGCACCATGAGCTTGGTACTCACACATTGATGGGTACTTCAAAGAATTTGGGTTCACCATAAGTAGAAATGAACCCACCCTTTACTATCTACAGCAATGAAATGACATCCTCATAGTTTTCTTTTATGTGGATGATCTCATATTCAAGGGTAGTAATGAAAAAATGAATATGGAGTTCAAACACTCCATGATGAAGCAGTTTGAGATGAAGGATCTTGGCTTAATGCATTACTTCCTTGGAATGGAGGTTCATCAGTCAGATACAGGGATCTTCATCTATCAACATAAGTATGCTTGGGACATGCTTAAGAAGTTTTCTATGGAGCATTGCAAACCAATTGCAACTTCAATTGGACATGGGATCCATGGAGCATCAAAAGTTGACGTGACCACTTTTAGAAGCATGGTTGGGAGTTTGATGTTTCTCGCCAACACCATACCTGATATTCAGTATGTTGTTTCTCTTGTCTCTCAATTTATGTCTAACCCTTCTGAGTTGCATTTGCAGGCAGCTAATAGAATTCTTAGATATGTAAAGGGTACATGGGATTTTGGAATCCATTACCATAAATGTAACACTATCAAGCTTGTAGGCTTCAGTGATAGTGATTAGGGTAGCAACATTGATGACCGAAAATCAACCTCAGGGAACTATTTTAGTCTGGGATCGAGACTAATAACTTGGAGTTCCAAGAAGCAGATAGTAGTAGCACTATCTTCAATAGAAGCTGAGTATATAGCGGTCACTCATGCTAGTACTCAAGCTCTATGGTTATGAAAGGTATTAGAAGAAATTGGAGAGCAGCAAAGTGGTCCAACAAGGATATTCTGTGACAACATTAGTGCCATTCAGTTGGCGTACAATCCTATCCACCATAGTAGATCAAAGCATTTTGATATGAAGTACCACTTCATTAGAGATATGGTGGAAACTGAAACTGTTGAGCTTCACTATTGCCACACTTTGGAGAATGTTGTGGACATCTTCATCAAGGCGCTGGCTAAAGCTCAATTTGTAAAGCTAAGAGAATGTCTTGTCAGTCCTCTCACCTTTAAGGGGGAGAATGTAGTAGTGTGAACACATAGTACATTAAGTGGTTATTTTTAGTGGTCGGCTAGTTTAGTTGTTGGCAATTTTGGGTACATTGGGTACATTGCCTTTGCTCAAGTGTTGATGTTGTCATTGATGTCAAGAAGCGGAAGGGTTTTTGTGAAAACCAAGGCAGACAAAATAAAAGGTTTTATTTAAAACCATGGACAACATATTTGAAATGGGTTTTTCTTAAAACCCAAGTTGGCTCTTCGTTTCGTTGAAAAAGGTGCCCCGGTGATGAAGATATTTAATTTTAAATATTTAGTTTAAATTTTATTTATTTAAAATTTAAATTAATATTTTAAAATTAAATTAAAGTATTTTCCGATGTGTTTGGAAATGCCGACGTGTTTGGTAATGCATTGAAGTGCATATATAATGAGGCTAATAAATTCATTTCAGGGGGTGTTAAGTAATCGATATAAATCGATGTGCATTTCGTTTTCATCTTCGTCTGCGCCAGCGAAGGAGGCATACGTGGTGGACAAGTCTTTACTGTGTCGAATTGGTCGCGGTGCCAAAGAGGAGGCGCACGTGGAGTTTGAGATGTTTTTCACAGGTGTTGGATCCGCAGCAAGCAGTGCGCAACCGTGACCGATTGAAGGAATGTCTTTGATATATATGAGCAGCATGTAAAAATTCACGGGTCCTCGGAGCACATCTTTCAACCATCTAACAACGCAGGTTCGGAACAGAGCTCGCACATAAGTTTGCAAGATAGTGTGATGGAAAATAGGTCCAACATCGGTGACGTCTGCATAGCGAATCAAAACGAGTGAGCGATGTTCAGTTTGGCGATGGTGAGCAGCAAAAATTACCAAACGCGACGACGAGTTGAGACTAAGCGACGGAGTTAGACGAGCTACTGCAGAGCTTAACGGTGGCAGCGCTTAACGGAGGCAGCAATTCTAGCCTTCATAGCGGACGGGCTACTGCAGAGCTATGCATCACACACGGAAGGCAGATCCCATGAACAAAAATCGAAAACTCCTGTTGGGCAGAGGCGTCGCAGCCGGTTGAGAAATGTTTCTAAGCTACGGTAGATCGCTGGATCGAATCGCAGCGACAACGAAGCGGTTAGTATTTCTTTTATTATTGAAGTATTTCAAAAGGGGGTATGGCTTATTAGTTTTATTAGGAGAGATAAGGGAATGGTATGTTAATCTGATGGAGGTATAAGTTGTAATTCTTGTTTTGACATTGTTTTTATTAATGCTTGATACTTATGTGGAGTAATAAGGTTTAGGGGAGTCATAACTAGAGTGTGGAATGTTTATGAATGATATAAAATATTTTATTTTACTTTTATGGTATAAGTGGTTTTGGGAGTCATAAGGTTATGCAATGTTGTGATTTATTTTACTTTATGGTACAAGTGGTTTTAGGAGAGATAAGGAAGTTGTGCAATTAAGGGCTTTGGTGATGATGATTGAAAAGTGGAGTAATGTTGATTATTTTGTGATCTACTAACCTTTGTGAAGCTTGGAAAGAGAACTTTGTGATTGTGGCAGATTTCCAAAGGGGTTCCTTCACTTCAATAAGGTATGGGCATATTCTTCTTATGAGTATGATTGGTGTATGTTTTTCTGAAATAAGCTTGGAGTGAAAAGGGATTCTACTAGGTTTCCTTTGGTTGGGAATAAGTCCTAGTTTCTGGTTTGTTGAAGACTACTTATGTATTGTTATCATTGATGAGAGTTTTGGTGAATGCATAATTCTGGTTTGAGGTAGTGGAAGCATTGTGCACTAGGGTTTATGTTTGTAAGTCTTGTTACTTGCATTGAGATGGTGAAACCCTTAGTTGGTTGTTTTGATATTGATGGATGAGTTGCTTCCATAGTGGTTGTGTTGATGAAGTTAGTGCTTTACTTGATTCATGATATTGGGCTTACTCCATTAAGTTGATTTGAACAAGTTATTCTTTGCATTTGGTGATATTGTGTGGGTGGATGTTTTGTTCAAATATCTTTGGAGGGAAAAGGATTTCTACTTGTTTCCTTTTCTTGTGATGATTGGTTGAATGCTTCAAGGTTAATTTTGAGTTGAATGATGTTGGTTAAAACTTGTCTATGAGCATTGTTGTTGAAGCCCAAATTGGTTGAGAAAAGATATTGGTTGTTGGAAAGAACATGAGTATCATTGTTATATGAGATATTGCATGGTTGGCAATTGTTGGGTTGTGTTTCATGTTCTTGAGAAAAGCATACTACATCTATCTTATTCTTTTGAGATTTGAGATTGAGTTGGGATTGAGATTGGGAGTTAAGTATAGAACATATTGAGTCTCTAACAATTCTCTTTATGCTTCTATGAGGTTGATGAATCACATTGGGTCTCTAACAATTCTCTTTGTGGGTTCATTCCAAGCAAGTTTTCTTGATGAACTTGTGAGCAGGTTTTGGATAGGTTCCATTGGGGACTTGTGAGCAGGTTTTGGATAGGTTCCATTAGGGACTTGTAAGAAGATTTGGACAGGTCCTAGCAGAGGACTTGTGAAGATGAGTTTGATAGTTATATCAGAGAACTTGAGGATAGATGTGCATTGGTTCTATGAGTAGAACCCGAGGACATTTTTGCTAGACCGAAGGACTGTGTTTAGTGAAAATTCGAGGACCAGATTTGAGGTGATAGAGTTGAGGACAGAGGTCTCCAGCCAGAGCAGGGAAGACAGGTGTCTTCTGTGGATAGAGTTCCATTTGCTAAGGGCAACGAAGGCAGAGGTCTTCTAGAGGATCACCAGCCAGAGCAGAGGTAGGGGAAGGTATCTCCTTTGAGCAGAGGCTCATGAATTCAGATTGGGGAAGGTTTCTCCTTTGAGCCGAGGCTCATAAACATTGTAATTGGGAAGGTTTCCCAAAGAACTTTGAGATAACTTTTAGAGAAAAGTTTTGTGGATGAACCACGTAAATGGTTGTGTCACTTTGTGGATGATCTTGTGCATTGTTTTGATATTGCTTTATTGTTTTGAAGTATAAAGGAAAAGTAAAAAGAGGTCTTATACTGTTCACCCCCCCCTCTCAGTATAAGCTTGTGTTCTTCATTAGTTAGTTGTCGGCAAATTCTTAATGTCGGCATGATTTTATTTTATTTTTTAAGTTAATATATCTTATTCCCCTTATCCCTCCATTCCCTCCTATATTCCCTCTTCTACCTTATCACTCCACCTTCCTTCCCTCTTCTCCTCCAACCTCCCTTCTTTTTCTCTCCGCCGACTTCCTCCCTTCCCTCTTTATATATATTAGTGGTTATATCCTATGTTTAATTAATGGTTGTATTTGCTCTGCATAATAATAATAAAGCATTATTATTTTCAACTTACCATATTGCCTCCTGATCTGAATATTATATTCTAATGGTCCTATTTGTAAAATCCCTATTAGTACTATGTCTCACTTTATAGAGCTACAAAAAAATATCTTCTACTTGCTCATCAATGAGGTCTCCCACCATTGATGGTTGTCTTAAATTGGGATATTCTAACAAAGTGTGATAATTGTAATCACTATTTTATTTCACCTCGTCCTCCTCATCTAATATTGATATCTCATTGTCATCATCGACATAATACCCCTTTAATCAACTTACCTTTTTTCTTGTCATAGTAAAGCCATTGATCTTTACTTTCCTTTGATTTAATAGGTATCTTGTCTTAGTTGCTTTCTCGATCCACCTTCTTCTTCTACTGGTTCCCTTATAATATGACTAATACTCATGCATCTCATGAATTGGTTCTTCCCCTACTAATTCCATATGATTATAATTTTTACTCTTAGCACTATTGTCAACTCCACAAAATTTGAGTATGCATACTACATTTCTTTATCAAAAAACTCTTTTCACAGAATCTACAATCCCTCAAGGTATTTAACATTCAAATCAATTAGTTGTAACATGGTCCTTGTCGGGCCTCACCAGACTGAACGCTTGTTCCTTTCCTGGTGCTTTCAGCAGTGTAAAAGGTTTAAAATGATTGTGGCATGGTGGTTATAGGGGCGAACTGCACGAAGATCTGTGTGGCGGCTTCCGGGGTGGACAACGCAGAATACTATGGCAGCCATAAAATCTAGACAGCCTACCCGGATTCATGGCGGCTATCGATTCCACCATGTAAATTCAAAAAAAAAAACATGGTCCTTGTCATCAGATCAATGGCTAAAATTACCACCTCCTTAATCTAAACCCTTGGTTCAACTTCTATCTCTACCTCTACTTGAAAAATAGTAGACTTTATCTACTTTGGGTTCTACTCATGCTCACCCACATTAATTTTAGGAGTGATGGACCAACAATATGTTGGACAATTTTATTAAAAAATATAGTTACATCTATACTATAAATATGGAGTTGGTTTTCATAGCTATCTAAAACCAACACATGTATGTAGGTGTAACTTGTTATAACTCAAATAAAATGCTTTACTATGATGTAATACTTCTAATGTTCTCCCCTTATTAGATCATGTTCCATAAAGGGACAAAGTCTATAAAGGGATAGAAATTATTTTTATTGGACCGGGACAAACACAACAATATAAATATGTTCAATCACCTAATGAGCTTGGACATACATATAGTTCACCAATGATACAAAAATATCATGGACTAGAACACACACAATAGTCCATGACTTATATTAATTATGAATAGGGACATATTCAACTGCACAGTTTAGTGGGAATTATTTCATTGAACTCTTAATCAAGAATAGACACAAACACAATTATTTATGATCTTACATCACAAGTGGATAGGGACACATATGTGATGTGTCTTTAAAGTTGAAATTAAATACTCGCACATTTATCCACAACACCTCTATGACTAAGGGCACACTCAACCAATCATAGGTACAACACTCTTCTTATGAATAAAGATATGTAATCATTCACAAGGTCATATGTAAATAAGAATATGATTTACTATCCACCTATTAATAGCTAGATTAGGCCTCCATTTCTCTTCAATGTTATTATATCTCTAGTAGACAATGCACTCTAACTTTGATTTGTGAAATGGATCACAATTGGGTCAGATATATTTTTCCCTCAAACTAAATAATGTCTTGATCATGTGGCCCTCAAATAATTTTTTAATATTCAAGCATACTATTTTCAATAGAAATGGTTGCAAAAATATTAAAATAGCTTTATAATTAGTATACATATATTAATATTTATAAAAAATAGTTCATGCAAAATAATCAATTTTTTTAAAACTCGTAAGCCATGAGAAAAGATTCCAAAAAGCAGTAACAACTATCATCTAATGGTGATGCTATATAAAACTTTAACTTACATAATGTACATGGGATAAAGTCCTTTCCTTCCAAAAGATATGATTAATTTATTTTCTTATACATATTCTCCAAAAATATATAAACATATTAAGTTCATATCTACCTTGAAGATAACCATAACAACCAACTTCAATAGCTTGAAAGATGACTATGATATATCAATGTGAAATTACCTTATGTCTAGTCATTGTGGGATAAAACACGTGAATGTACTTCTTGCATTTCATATAATAGGTTCCTCTTGCTATGTCTCATGTTACTCAGTATTCTTGGACTTAATTGGTTGACCTACATGAGATCCCTTAGAATAATCATTGGATCATCATCCACAACAACAATATTTTTCAAATACTTGTCTTTACATGGACAAGTTGCACATCATCAAATATCTTGTGCTTGCACTTATTTGAGTCCAATTGGGTATCTTGTAATCACAAATTACATTTAAAAATACAAATTATTTGTCAATGTTCTCAATGTGACAACTCTTTTTCCATATTATTACTTCATATTCACAAAGTAACTATAAGTTCTTCCTTAAAAAGTGCTTTGTCAAATAAATGTTTCAATAAATCCTTACATGATCTTGAAAATGCATATATTCTTAGATTGGCAAGGATGTTTTTCAATTTATCATGAACATATATCTAGCATAGTGAATTTATCCACGTCTCCTTCTCACATTATGAGTTCCTTTCTTCACATTTTTGATAGATTCTTATTCCAAAAAATGGAATGGAAAATTCATGACATGTTTCTTCTAGGTTTTAACACTTTTATTTTAGCAATAAAATGTTTTTGGAGTGCATCAAAAATGACCTAGACACAAATTTATAAAACATTAAATCCTCCAATAAATCTTCTCTGTGTCATAGTTGGGACTCATGATAGGTTAAATCAAATTAATTTTGGGTTGGATAGAACTTCATTCATGTTGTGCCTCATCCTTATTGATCTACACCATATTATCATATCTTCATATTTCAATGTCATTTATCCTCCATTTATGTATTCAAACCATATTAAGGACATAGAATTGGACGTCCTCCAATTGCATAGATCTTCATTCAAGCTTACCCTTTTGCAAATGTAAATACATTCTTCTTGAACGATTAAGTTGTAGCTTTCGATGCATAACCAATGTCATAATATTGTATTCATTTGAATATCATTCTTTCTTGACTTTGACATCATGGATAACTTAGGCTTGGACTTCAATAAAAAATACATCCAAATTACTTTGCCTTGCATCCAATGTCTAGTAGCAAGTGGAAAACATCTTATGAGTTAAAATAAAATATATTTTGCAATTATCACTCCAAGTATAGATTGATATGTTTCACATTGTACTCATTAATAATACACTCCAACACAAAAAACTTAAACTATATATCAAATTTAAATGCATTCATTTTTATCTTCATGAATAAGAAATAAGTGTAAGTTCTTATTCTTGGAATGGCTACAAAATACAAGAAGACTTTGATGGTCTTTGTCCAAAATTAGCTATGTAAAATGGCTACATCGGTGTCTCATTTTTTCATAGACTCATATGATAATAAATAAATATATCATTTATTCCCAAAAAGGCCAAGGACTTTTAACACACTCTCAATATCTTATGATGTCGAGGAAAAAAGTCTTTGTGCTAGTTATTTCTCAAATGCTCTGATACCACATGATGAACCAACGACATGATAAACAAATTGTAATAACAAATAAAGATACATTTATACAACAAATATGGATTTGGTTTTCATAATTACCTAAAACCAACTTATTTATGCAAGTATAACCCACTATAACACAACTAGCATCCTATATAATGATGTAATATTTTTAACAAGTAGTGTCCATGCAATCCTAGATATCCCCATGAAAAGTAGTTTCTATGCTAATAATTTTCTATGCCACTTTGTCTCTTGTTTTGTTATACAAAGTTTGTCACATCTCCTATTGTGGAATAATGGTTTGTTGCTGTAATTTGCTAGTCCTCTACATAGCTTTTTTAATAATTAGTTATATTTCGCATACAGTCCCTTCCTCCTATCATACACCCTATGCATTTACACTAACTTGTGCCACTGTGACTTCTTGTTCAACATACTACATAGTAATAGATATTATTATAGGTATTTTTTAATTTCTTTGTGTTAATTGTTCTTTTTGTATAGTTTGGCCTCCCTGCATAAACTTTTCTATACAAATTGACTCTTCTATGCAAGAAATCCCTTCACATGTTGTTATCTTATACAAATTATTGTTGTGTGTGACCTTTCTCCTTTGTGATCTTCCTTATGCACGAATAGATTTTAAGGGATACTAATCTTAAATAATGGATGCTTTATATTTTTATCTTCTACCATGTCATTCAAATTATATTCCTCAATGTTGTCTTCCTCCAATTCAATATAATTACTTTTTTATTCCTCCACTTTCTCAAAGGTCTTTACTATTTTTGGTACTATGAAAAACCTCTGCTTCCTTGTTCTAATTCCAAGAGAGAGTGCACATTGCACTTATATGATGTCTAACCAATGGAAGGATGTTAATATCACTTGAGTGTCTTCTTAGGATGTCTTAATCATAGAATGTAAATCTTCTTCACGTACATGATATTAAAAATTAATATGACATGGAATGCTATTGAGAAGTTCTTTTTCATCTACATATAAAGATGTTGTAGCAAATATGTTGCCTAGTCAAACTTTATCCTATCCATGATCCCCTACATGTATAGTATGAGCCTCATGGATATTTTTTATATGGATAAGAAGTGCTTGCATTTGTATTCATATTGCTTTGTATATATATGCATCATATGCCTATTTAAAAACCACTTTTAGGGTCAAAACCATTGGCTAAAACCATGTGTGGCCAACAAATCTATTTAATGTTATATATAGAAGGTTGTCAAATTCCTCATGTGCTTTCATTATAGAAGCTATTACATTATTTTACATTATTTATTTTTCTTAATCCTTATGCTATACTTTATACCTTAGAATCCTCACCATTCCTCCTAAAAAAAACATTGGATCCCAATGCATACAAAAAGATGAGAAAAATGAAGATGACACAGAATATGCATAGGCTTAACTCTATCATAGTATTAGGAAGCATAAATTGAAATATCCATAATATTGGAAATGAGAACCTTAATATGTATCTAAGAGCAGACAAAAGCATCAAAAAAGGGAGCTTGTGGAAGAAATATAAAACATTTAAAAATCGACTACAATTCCTATAGAGGGAGTATCGAAAGCATAGAAATTTTAAATTGATCATAATAGATATAGGGGTATGGTGGTAAA
This sequence comes from Wollemia nobilis, assembly GCA_028583015.1. NCBI lineage: Eukaryota > Viridiplantae > Streptophyta > Pinopsida > Araucariales > Araucariaceae > Wollemia > Wollemia nobilis. The sequence continues at coordinate 15,702,362 of JAQPPZ010002550.1, forward strand.
TTAAAGTTTCCAACAAGAATTTTGCATTGTTTATTGTGAAAGCAACACAAGAATCTAAAGCACTGTAATGACCATGAGTAGAAGAAATCAAATAACTAGTGATCTTGATACAGAAGCATTTGAGAAAGGCTATGTGACTGATGTGGTGTTGTGATGATAAGCTAATGATAGCATGAAATAAGGAAGATACAATGACAATTCCAAAGGTGGAATACCCATTTGATTACCATGATCAGAAGAAGGACCCAAATCATGACCTATAGGAAGAAAGGTGTGGAATAAAAGGATCATGGTCATAAAAGAAAGTTGACTTCTAAGTGTCTAATGAAGATAGTATTGGATGGAGGAGTGTTGGGTACTATCAATAATGCACTAAATAACTTCATAGATGTTAAAAGTACAAAAATTCCATAAAATATTTACTGAAGAGAGCCTCAAAAACCCGAATTAGAGGATCAGAAAGGCAACCCAAATCCTCAAGATGAGACTGAAGATCAAATTAGCTAGAAGTAAGGCAACAATAACTTAAATGCACCACTAGCCAAATGAGATCTTCACATAAGTGAATTTTTTTTCTTCCACTAGATCAATCACAAAAATGTTTTCCAAAGAGTCTATATAAGCCTATACTCTAAACTAGAGTGATGCCTCAATTTATGAGAAATCAATATGTCGTCAAGTAAAAGAAAAAGTGGAGATAATTATTTTCTTCCAAACATAATCTTGAGGGAATTTCTTCAAAATATTCCAATTCTTCAAGCATATGCCTCTCCTTTATTTTATGTGCATACTTCAATTTTTTTAATTATTTTAATTTTTCCTCCATAAATATCCTCCTTTTTTTATAAAAAATAATATCTCGTTCCTTTTTTTATAAAGAAAAAATATTAAATGTGTGCCTATGTAACATAAGGTGTGCATGAATGTGACGAAAAGAGGGGGAGGATTGGAGTGTGTGGCATACGTGAAAAAGTGTGTCGCATCACCCATAAGGGAGGGGCAAAAAAAGGGGGCATTTTGCATGAAAGGTATATAGAAGAAGGTTGAAAACTAGAAATGATAACCCCTTCTAATGAAAAAAAGAATAATTCAATAGTGAAAACCTTTTCAAGGTGCTATTGAATTAAGGCTTACATGAAAATTGGTTTTCATCTTGTTTGCTTTTTTCTTAACCTTCACCATTGTACAAATTTCACTTACTGCACTTATGTAATGTTGTTTTCAGATTTTAGAAGCCTATATAATCAATAAAATAATCCAAAGAATGCAGAAGGAATCTTCAAGACAGTAAGTTATGTATCTTTACTAATAGTTAAACTTGACATTGTATGAATAGTAAATAAATGTTTGGCACTATGTACAAAATTAGCGAAAACATGAAATACCCTACTAGTCATCCCATACGATATCCTATCCTACCTCCAATCATGAAAGATTCAAATCTGGAAGATTGAAAGTAAATAGAATAGGTGCTCTAGCAGTTCATATGCTTTAGAATGACCATGCTTTGGAATGATCAGAGATCTGGAATAACAAAGTCGCATAATGAACAAGTTAGATTTGAATTTACGTGCAAGCAAGTGTAATGACCATTCAAAAACTAGTAAGCCATGCATCTAAAAAAAAACAAATGCACCATTACACATGTAACGCATGACATTGCTTGTCATCTCCACCTATCGTACCACTCATTTCTCATCTACTGCTAGGAAACAGGTTGAGAAAACTATTGAAAAAAATAGCACACAAAAATGGAGTACATAGTAGACTGCATCAACACCACCCTCTCTTAGAAGGAGTTTGAGGCAGAAACAACATGTAGGTGCTCAAGAAAAATAGACAACACCCCATAAACCCTAAAAAAAAGGAAAATAACTAGTTTAGGTGGATTAGGAGGATGAGAAGGATGATGAATGGCCTGTAGAACCAGAAAGACCAATGGAGGTGGATTCTCCACCAATGTCACTACCTACCTATTCCTCAGAGTCCTTAGAATAGAAAGCAACTACACAAATGGAGCTAGAGGATCCCATGAAGGTTGCAATATTGATCATAAAAATAAAGCAAAAATAGATAGAGGATGTAGAGGATAAGATCAAGGAGAAAGACAAATGCACCAACCAATTTTTGTAAGAACTTTCTAAGTTGTAGAATAGAATGGTAGAATAAGGAAATATACCTCCTGAATCCATTCAAGAAGGTAATGAGGTAGCAAATTTTTTCTCAATATAGATGAACAAGCCCAATAGGTGAAAACATAGGAGACAACTCCATCACACCCTGATAGAATTGAATTCACTATTGCAGAACAATAACCAGCCCCCTCTACTCCTACTATGGATATTGTTTATGTAGAAGAAAGGATAGAATATAAAGTGGTATTTGTTAGAAGGAAAGAAAAGAGCCCATAGGTGAAATAGAATGCTCCATGTAGCATGAATATGAGCAACAATAGGTTTTAGGAGATCTAGCATCAATACAGGAAACTACTCCAAAAAATCTAATATAGGATATTGATCCAAAATATAAAATGTAAAGAGATGCACTGGAATGATAACCACAAACATATGCTTTGGCACAATAGGGCACACAAACAACAACTTCAAGGTATAAAACTATAGTACACGTAACTTTAGAATTACAAATTGGGGTAGGGCAATCTAATATATCAATTGAAGAGGAGGTTAAATAGGTAATTGTAGAGTTTGTAATTGTAACCCAGACTACAAGAATTGGGGTACAATAGGAAGTACCACTAATTCGTGATGCTCCACTAGTAACTACACCATAACAAAACATAGTTTTGCCGATAGAGCACAATGCAACATTAGCAAGTTGGATGGCTAGATGTCATGTTTTAGAGAAACATCTTGTAGCACTACGACCACTGGAAGAGGAAAATAGAAGATAAAAAAATGAAATTACAGTCTTGCAAAACAAGGTGAGGGACCTATGTCACATTGCAGAATATGTGGTACAATGTAGGAGACCTGCTAGAATTTATAACTTGGTCCTCAAAGATAAATACTATAGGTGGTAGGTAATGCGAATATGCTCTGATCTTCCTTATGATTTGTCTTCTGAACAAAGCTTTATTTAAGCATATTTACAAAGCCCTAAAGAACAAAAGAAATTGCTTTGTGAGTTTTATTTACATAAGTTTGTAGTAGTGGATGTTGGAAATTTTGAGTTATTTGTGTTGTCATTGATGTCAAGATTCAGTGTCAGGAATCAGTGTAGGACTTGGCAAAATAAGAAATAAAATATTTATATTTTAAGCCCAAGAGATTTGGTTTAAGAGCTTCACATGATTGGTCAAAAGGATGGTTAAATACCCTAAAGAAAAGGCCTAAAGGAAATAATATTATAATATTTATTATTATAATATTAAAGGTGGTCATAAAAGGTCTAAGGGTGAAAGAGAAAAATACCTAAGTCCAATGGAAATAATATTATAATATTTTATTATAATATTAAAGGTTAAATTAAAGCCTAAGGTAATTTATAATATTTATATTATAAATTAATTTATAAAAATAATATTATTAAAACCCAAAGTTGGGTTGGGCACAAATTTAATTTAAACTTTTATTCCCCCGTCGACGTTCTAAGGATAGAAGCATATGGTATAAATACCATAACATTTGCATCACAAATGCAAGTCTCTAAATATCTAAAAGCACATGCGATTGATGTGGAATGCAAAAAAAAATCGTGAGCAAAACAAGAGGAAATTGATTTTTTATTTGCAGCCAAAACGTGAAGGTTAAAGTGACAAGGGCATAAAGGTTTAACACCAACCAAGTGGTTGGGCTAGTGGCAAGTTGTTGGTGTGTAAGGTGTAGGGTACATGGGAGACCCGCATTTGAGTCTTGGTGGCTGCGAAGGGACAAAGCCTTTTGGTGGCTTTGGCGTTGGTGGAAGAGATAAAACACTCAAAGTGCTTTTGCCTCTCACGTGAGCGCCTAGCTCATGTGGTAGCTTGGTCTCAACTAGGGTACAGGTGGCGGCTTGACCTGGGATCGAATCCCATCGAGGAGTGCAAAGGTACTTTATTTTTGTCATATGTGCATGTGGTCTAAAGTCGTATGTTGAGCGCCTAGGGAGATATAAGGTGATTAAAAAGTTTTTATTTTAATTAAAGGTTGTGAAGAATTTAGTTATTATTTTTAGTAGGTAAAAATGGTGCACCAAATTATGTAAAACAATATGTGTATCTACCCCATCTTGCTCATGAGCATCAAAAAGGAAGCATGCATGTGAAAAGGAAATAATACCAAACAAAAGGAAATGAATTAAAGCAAGTCTCTTATCATTAATTTGTTGGATCAGATCCAAGGTTACATAGCAGTCCCCTTGAGGGATAAAAATGTGATGCAATTTTTACAATATGAGGTGCCCAAATACCAAGTCTTTCATGGAATCCGGGTGCACATCCAATGTTTCTCTACGTACCCACAATCGAGGTGGGTGAGTTAATGCCAACGCTACTTGTATCTAGGTTCTCTACTATCTGATATTGCTTCCCAAAGCCTTATGAGGACCTGCACCTGCACACAACGAAGCTAAAAGAGGTCAAATAGCAAGGGTATATGGTGAAAACATGCAATCCCCACAAGGGCAAAATGGCATATAAATTAAAAATGGATCAAATAATATCCAAATGACTTGAAAATTTTTAGAGATGTTAAATAGGATGTGTTGTGATTATATCATCCAAAATATATCATAAATTGCATCCGTAGACCCCTCGATTTAGCGTCGCCCGCCTACAACCTACGAAAAGGAAGACAACAAAATCTCAAACCTTAACTTATCCAAAACTCATGAAATTTTGTCAGTATGCATAAAGTGACATTTCAAGACAACCCATATGATCATATTTTCAAATTCAAGCCCAGATACACCTGCATAAAAATGGGGTGCCCGGATGGGCCCTACGAGCCTACGAAAACTTAAAAATGCTATAACTCTTTCATTTTAATTCCAAATAACTTGAAATTTGAACTGTAAAATCATGAGACAATATACTAAATTACCAATAAAAAAAATTGATGAAATTTTTTAATTATTTACCCTAATTCGGGGGGATGATGGTGACTACAACTATTTAGAGGGCACCCTAGGAGGGGACACCCACCAAATCCGGCCAATTTTTGTTACCAAATCACTAGAAGATGTTCCTAAACAACCTAAGGTGTGTTTTCATTGAATTTGGTGAAGAAATTCACCCGGATGGAAAAGTTATGCTCGAATTACCTTCTTGAAGTCACATGGTAACCTCCTTGGCAAAAGGGAGATTCTAAGGGTAAAAAGGTGCAATAAGGTGAGGAGAAATATCGGAAGCACTCTGTTGCATATCTTAGAACTCCTCTCCCTATTTTTGTGTGGATATTGAACCCATTTTATAGCCCAAAGGGGCTCATGCAAAAAAATGCATGAAAGGGCATGCATGGTAGGAGGTGTCACTTGTCAAATGGGAGGCATGCTCAGGGTGTGGAATATAATATCCTAATTTGGCCTTCATCAAGATGGATGCCATAAGGATTCCCTATCCTCTGCATCGCATGCTCCAAATGGCATGCTAGATGGTAGTTTTTAGGTTCCACTTGGCCCAGATTTAACTTTTTCTAGGTCAAACTTTCTCACTGTCCCACCCTAGGACGATGGCTCACCACCATACTAGGGTGGGACGATGGGAATATAACACCATACCAGGGTGGGATGGTGGTGAATTTTGGACCAAAACCTCCCAAAATTGGGTCGGTAGCCTCCAAAACCCTTTTTGGAGTGGCTAGAACCACTGTGAGCCTCCTGAGGGCTGCCCAAGGGGCCATGTGATATCAATTTGATCCTTGTTTGTGGGTGCTTAATCATATTTACCACACTTTAGTGTCTAAATATTCCCCTTTTTGAGATGCATTGTGTGTAGCACAACACTGAGCAAAAATAGATGACCAAAATGTTGAATTATTAAGGTTACTCGATAACCTAACCAACTTTAGATGCCCCAATCATGAAAAGGGCGTGTGTTCTTGAATCCTTGCTTCTGAATCATTGAATGAGTGTGCTTATGCTTGAACATTGTATGTCATGAAGGGATAGGGCCTATGACTTCATGATTCCAATAATGTCAAGTGTTATGATGTGATATTGTGTGCTTGTTTGCTGCCCTAAGCAGGAGCATGATTGTCTTTATCGAAGATTCGTTGAACGAATGCAATTCGCATAATTGAGTGTGTGCTTGCTGATTTTTACTGGGTATGAATACCCCCTAAAGTGATGAGTCAATGAGGGAATGACCAGTGAGAAAAGTGAGGAGTCAATTGACCCAATTGACTTGTGTGATGCTTACCTTCAGCTTTGTCCCTTGAAAAATAGGGCAATTTGGAGAGGATTTTGGTGACTTTGTTGAGTTTTTTTGGAGGAAAGGAGTTGAAAACTGCATGTTCGGGGGGCGGTCCGACCACAATTGCCTTATTAGGGGATTAATTAAAAACTTTTCCATCCCTTATAGGATCCTCAGAGTTGCATTTTGATCTATGTGAAATTTGGACCCAATTTGAGTTGTTTTGGTGCAGTTTTGGACCTGTTTTGGGTCATTTTGGGCTATTTTGCCTATTTTTGCTACCAGCATCCCAGGGTGGGATGAGGGCATGTTCTAACACCATACCAAGGTGGCACAGTCAGAAAAATTTGTGCTTGTACCACCTTGGTATGGTGGTGACCCATGCATATTTATATAAACCCAAAATATGAAGGTTAGGCTCATTTGTGCATGCTTTCTTTTGTATTTTTAGAGGTAAGGAGTAGGAGAGTCATTCTGAGTAGTTGAGCACTATCAAATTCATCCCACGGTCACCATGAGTCAGTGGGCAGACTCAGCCAGTGGAGGAGCTGGTGCGAGACAGGTATGCCAAGTCTCTCTTATTGCATTTTCCTAGTGTTAGGAGTTTATTTTCTTGCTTTTATGGCATAATTTTGGCTTGGAAGCATATCACACTATATTTTAGGTAATTAAACCTAATTTATGAGATATGTACCAAATTTTGTGTTTTACCCATGTTTTTGTGCAATTAGATTGCATTTTGTAGATCAATTTTCCATTGTTTTTGCTATTTTTGATGGCCTGAAAGGCCTTTTTGAGCCCAATTTCTTTGAGTCATCCCTAGGTGGGATGGCTAGTGTGGGCTGGTCATAGGCCATCCCTTGATGGGATTGCCATAGGGTTGGGGGCCATTCCTAGGGGAAATGCCCATAAATCGGACGCAAAGAGGGGCTATTTTGAGTCTTTTCTTTTGAATGTTTTTGGGGCCATGTGAGGCCATTTTTGTGCTGTATTATTGAGTTGCTTATCCCTAACAGGTTGTGAGGAGTCGGTATTGAATACCTACTCTCTTTGATTCCTAAAGGGATGCCTTGACCATAGAGTACTGGAAGTGGTTGGATGCCATTGGCCTCAATCAGGTGACCTGATTAGAGGTTGTTATAGGAGACCCTGCATATCTAACTACCTTGATTGATCTGTGGGATCTATGCACCAATACCTTCCACCTACCCACTGGGGAGATGATGGTGATGTTGGAGGATGTCTATCATATTCTTCAAATTTTTATAGAAGGGCAGCTGATCCACATGACACCACAAGACCAAATACATGCAGTGCTCGAGAGGTACTTCAGTTATGATCTAGAGATGGCAAAGCTAGACTACTTAAAGGGTGATATGTTGGTAGGATTCTAGCATGAGGTGAAGGTATTGAGGGTGAGGCATACACTACTCATGATGCTCATATCCAATATGCTACTACCAGATTATTCTAAAGTGAATTTCCCATGGAACCTAGTGGAGATAGTTTTTGCGCTGGTGAGGTCTACTATGGCGGAGCCACTAGTGATGGCATGGGGTACTACACTATTAGCATAGCTCTATGATGAGTTGTACGAGATCTTCTACCATCGGTGGAAGGGTGTTGGGTGTAGCTTTTTGCTGTAGTGCTAGGAATGTTAGCATATAGTTGTGGGGCGACCACAAGGGCTACCCTGGATGACTCAGGCACAACTAGCAGATAGGAAGATAGGATATGGTATCCTATGGCAGAGGGCTCAAGATAGGGGACAAATTCGATGATTCGTAGGCGAGGTGACCTACTATGTAGATCTATTTGCTTGACTCAGGGTAGGTCAGGTATTCTGGAGGCCATACATATATTTTCTAGAGTGGGAAGATGCTACTATACAGCTCTACAAGGTGCGGCAAGGCAGATGGTTAGTTGGATGACATGGCACGGAGCGGGAGTACTTCCCTTTTGTTGGGGTGATGCAATAGTTTGGGCTACACTAGGGGGTTCCTAGTGATTCAGTTCCTTATCGACATCGCAGGGATGAGAGGACATTGCCATGGCCAGTGGTAGAGGCAGTAGCATGGGATGCAGATCCTGTAGTGGACATTTTGAATGTGGATGATGTCAGTACTATAGTGGAGTATGATGCTTGGTGGGTGATAGGCCAGGGGCATGGGGAGGGGCCACTAAGGAGGGGTGCAGCTAGGGAGTCACCTCAAGATGTTTTTTTTGAGGACCAGGGTGAGGTAGGTGATTGGTAGGGACACAAGGTAGGGTAGCATGTTGATATCTTGGACTTAGGAGATCGAGGTTACTTGGGGGATGATGATGTTGGGGATGAGGAGGTGTAGGCACCATCGATGGCACTAGGGGATACAGAGGTAGAGCTACAAGATGAGCTAATCAGGGTGAGGCAGGAGAGATATCTCCTATGGACACAGGTGCACAATATATAGGCAAAGGTAGCAGCATAGCAAGCCAAGGTATAGGTGGCTTAGGCCAAGATAGCATCTCTTCAGGCATAGTTGCGATCTCAGATCCCTACATGGGAGGATTCCAATAGTGGGTAGGTTACTAGGCTATAGGCAGAGGTGACATGACTCCATTTTATGGTGGATACTTACCAGGCATGGTGCTGATAGGGACAAGCTTATACGGATGAGCTGGAGACTAAGGTAGTATGCCTTGGTGGGCGTCTATGGGATGATGCAAGTGCCAGTGGGTCATACCAGAGTCACCATAGCAAGACAAGGTAGTCCTCCTCTAGGATGGAGGTACCAGGATCTAGACAGAGAGCTAACAGGGTAGGTGGTAGCAAGTATGGGAGTTCATAGAGGACTTCGACTACAGGTGGGAGTGCGAGTCGTAGTATCGATCCTGCATTACCATGGTAGTGGCTCGCGTGACTCTTTTTGTGTTTTTGGATGTTTTAGCAGTGTGAAGTCCGAGGACTCACTTTATTGTAGCCGATGGGCAACATGATGTATCTTTTTATCCCATACATACACACACACACACACACACACACACACACACATATAATATATATATATATATATATATATATATATATATATATATATATATATATATATATATATATATATATGAGTTTTTTATGTGGTTTACCATCATGTGTTTATTGTTTTATGAAATGTATGCAAATGTATGCAATTTGATTTATGTAATGATGATGAATGCCTATGTATGCATATTTTGTTATTGTGATTTGATTTTATTTTGTACATGCATGGATGTATACTGAGATGGATGATTTCTTGATCTAGAGGATGCAATGTGTAGACTACATGTTGTATTATGCTAGCATCATAGATGATGTATTTTACACCAACTCATATGTAATGTTGTCATGAGACTTATATAATTGATTTGAGAATAATGTAATTGAAATGAATGTGGTGAAGTGATATGAATGACATGCTGTTTAGGAAATGCCCATTAGGTTTTCATGAGACTCAAACACTCTATTCAACTTATCAAAAGTTGTATACTAACCGTGCAAGACTTTTTAACAAGGTATGAATATGCTAGGATGACCAAGGTACTTCATATCCCTATGTGTGCAAGTGAGTTCATTCTTGTGAGATGCATAAGGATACCGCTAGTGCCAAGTAGGCTCTCAACCAAACCTGTACTGAGGATCACCAAATTCATGCCACCATCGTAGGTTTTGTACTAAGTATGACTAGACCACTAGGAAATCTAGGTTACCAAAGCTAGCTCATCCACATGCAAACATTGTTCTACACATACGCCTAAAAGCTAATGTGATAGACATATCGTCATGCATTTAGGATACTACCATTGACAAGTAGGCTATCCACCAAACCTATAATGAGGATCACCTAAATGTTTTTTCAAATGTTGAGAATTCCAGGGATTCAAACTCAGGTGTCTTTTGGTTATTCAATTGATTGGGATTACTTGCTCTCATATATAGTGATAAAAATCACTATTTATTTTTCTCTTTTTAGTGACTATAATCACTATTTATTTTTCTCTTTTTAGTGACTATAATCACTATTTTTTTTTATTTTTTTATTTTTTCTCTTGAGCAAGGGGTTTGAGTAGTGGTGATAACCACTATTATTTTTTATTGTTTCTTTTTGAGGATTTTGATTTCAAAGTTGAACTTGTGGGATTTTTGGCTTGTGGATGGCATTGATCCTTTAGGCCTTGGGGATGACTAGCTATCCTTCTCAGGGGCATGTAGTACGAATCCTTATGACTTTAGGGATCAAAGGTGTTTGGAAATGTTGATAGGAAGATTTTGGGATTTTCTTTGGAATGGTGTTGATCTTTTAGGCCTTGGGGATGACTACCCATACTTCATGGGGACATGTAGTACGAATCCTTATGACTTTAGGGATCAAGGGTGTTTGTAAATTTTGATAGTGGTGAAAACCGTTGTTGATTTTGGGTAATTTGGTGGGGAAGAGCTTGTCCTTTTGCAAACTCTCAGCATTATTGAACCATTTGCATAGGGGGATGAACAGGATGACCTTTTCACTTAAGGTAACCTAGACCACTTCATGGATTTCATCTGTCTTTGTGCAAAACTTAGATTTTTAATGATTAATTATGTTTGGGATATGATGTACGCAAGGCATAATCAATGCAAGACTCTACCTCCTAAAAATCAAGCTAGCCTTCTACAAAATCTGAGTAGAGACTAGATATGGCTGAGTGACTGAAAATCCTTTTGACATTATTTTAAAACCAATGGCTAAGTGAAGGGAATAGACATGACTATGGAAATGTGAAAAAATGTGGGTGAAAATGATAATTGCAGTATTTGAACTATGAGTACTTTCATGACATTGATTTTGAGTGGTAAGTAATGTACCATCATGGTGCTAGACATGTATGAGCAACTCTAAAATGTAAAGTGCTAATGATGAATATGCCTAAATGCAAGTGACAATAAAATGCTATGTGGTGTGATGCAATATTTTTAATTTTTTGAAATTTTTATGGATATGTATGTATGAAAGTGCAATGCGATGCAATGTTTTTGTATTTTGATGTTTTGATGATCTTTTGAATTTTTGATTGATATGTATACACATGTGACCAATGAGCTTATTTGAGAGCCATTAGGGAATTTAGGTGGTACCAAAGGGCTTATGGATGCCTTTGGAGCTTTTATGTTTGACCTAGATGATCATAGATAGTCCAGGAGCATTTTTACTTGACCTAGACGGTAAGAACCCGCTAGGAACCTTTTGGGTGACCTAGATGTGCAGCGGCACTTAAAAAGTGTCTACGACTGCCTAGGGGCATTTAGTTATGACCAAAGGGCTTAGGGATGCCTTTGGGGATTTTAGGGTTGACCTAGATGATCGTAGATAGTCTAGGAGAGTTTTTACTTGACCTAGATGGTGAGAACCCGCTAGGAGCCTTTTGGGTGACCTAGACGTGCAGCGGCACTTAAAAAGTGTCTACAACTACCTAGGGGCATTTGGATATGACCAAAGGTCTTAGGGATGCATTTGGGGATTTTAGGGTTGACCTAGATGATCGTAGATATTCTAGGGGTATTTTTACTTGACTTAGATGGTGAGAACCCGCTAGGAGCCTTTTGGGTGACCTAGACATGCAGCGGTACTTAAAAAGTGTCTATGACTACTTTGGGGAATTTGGTTATGACCAAAGAGCTTATGGATGCCTTTGGGGCTTTTAGGGTTGACCTCGATGATTGTAGATAGTCTAGGAGCATTTTTACTTGACCTAGATGGTGAGAAACCACTATGAGACCTTCGGGTGACCTAGATGTGCGACGACACTTAAAAAGTATCTACGACTTCCTAGGGAATTTGGCTATGACCAAAGGGCTTATGGATGCCTTTGGGGCTTTTAGGGTTGATCTAGATGATCGTAGATAGTCTAGGAGCGCTTTTACTTGACCTAGATGGTGAGAACCCGCTAGGAGCATTTTGGGTCCTCTCTAAGCATGAAATGGCCACAAGTGAAGAATGTTCAAGGGTTCAGGATCCTCAACACCTTCAAGTGAAGCTAGGCGATAAGTCCCATGTCCTATTTGACTAGTGATGACAAAGGTACCTAACCATTTTACCACAAATTTGTACCACAGGTGGGGCAACAAGCTAGAATTTTGTTGGTTCTCTTTCAGGATAAGATCACCAACCTAAAAGTATCTGAGATGGACTTTCATATTATAGGTTCTTTTGAGCCACTCATGATACACACGTAGATGCTCAAGCGCATTAATGTGATGCTCATACAACAACATAAGTTGATCTAGGCGAGCTTGTCATGCAGTATCATCATCAATGAACTCCTACATGGATATGCATAGTGATGGGATTTCTAACTCTAGAGGCATGACTACCTCAGCACCATACACTAGTGAAAATGGAGTTGCCCCAGTGGGTGTTCGAATGCTAGTGCGATAAGCCCAAAGGGCAAGCGGCATTTGCGTATGCCAATCGGTATGATTTTCTTTGACTATTTTCTTCAATATGGCAATTAATGTCTTGTTTGATACTTTGGCTTACCCATTTGCTTGTGGATAATAGGGTGTCAAAAAGCTATGCTGGATATTATACTTTGCTATCAAAGCACACACATCTTTATTCTTGAATGATGTCCCATTATCCGAAATGATCTTGGATGGAATACCAAAATGACAAATGATATTATGCAATATGAACTCCGCTATGCGGGTTCCTATCATAGTGGTAAGTGGAATTGCTTCCACCCACTTTGTAAAATACTCGAAAGCCATAATGATAAATGTGTGTTGGCCCAAGGATGCAGAGGATATTTTCTTGATTTAAACAAATCCCCATTGCAAAAATTCCCAAGCCAATTGGATTGGTTGTAAGGCCTGGGAAGGTACATGTGTCAAATTAGCATGGTGTTGACATTTCTCGCACTTCCTCACATACTCGTAACAATCTCGCTCTAAAGTTTGCCAATAATAGCCCATGTGGAGAATACGCTTTGCGATGACCATGCCACTGAAATTGCCACCACAAGTACCATCGTGTGCTTGGGCCATTATCGAAGTCAATTCTTGATGCTCTAAGCAACGAAGGAGGATTCCTTCATAGCTCCAACAGTATAGGATGTATCCTAACAAGAAAAAAGTTGCTACCTTCCATTTAAATGTCCCTATGTGATAATCTAGGAGGGAGGTTACCAAGCTTTAGGTACTCTCTAATTGGTGTGGACCAATCCTGCTATGTGGAAGCCTTGATTGCATGAATTGTATGTCCCTCATGAGGTTCATCCCGAGAAAATGCATATTGGGATAGAACTTGTAAGAATAGCAATGTGCTACTATCAAAAGGGGTTTGGTAGAACAAAATCCCCCAAGCGGCATGATTCAAGCGCTCGTGAATGTGTGAGAATCTCTCTTGATGAGGTTCTATTTGAATCAAGTGGACTTCTGGTATGGCTTGAGTGCTCTCACACTCAATCACTAATTGTGATAGCGTTTTGACTTGAATGGTTGTCATATCCCCTATGGGGTCTTGTGGAATCAAGGATCCTAAAGAGGCCATTGTATCCACAAAACAATTAGATAATCAAGGGAGTGCCTCGATGTCATACCATTCAAAATTTTCTAGGGATTTGTCCACAAGGGCTTTGTAGGCTTGCAAAACTGGGCACTTGCACTGGAAAATTTCCTTGACCTGGTTGACAATGAGCAAGGAGTCATTGAAAATATTGATCTTGGTGATTTTCATGGCGATAGTCATTTTAAGCCCTATGAGTAAGGCTTCATACTTGGCATTATTGTTGGTGTAGGGGAAATCGAGTTTAAATGATAGGGGTATGGGAGCCCCATGCGGTGTGAAAAACATGATTCCCGTGCCACCCCCTTGCTTGCATTTGGAGCCATCGAAGAAGAGAGTCATATTCGCTTGTGACTCAAGATCATCAAAATCAGGTGATTCTGATATTTGGAAGACTCCATCATAGGGAAGCTCCATGCTAAGAGTTTGGTCCTCCTGGAAAGGAGCCTCTGAAAGTTGATTAGCAATGACCTGACCTTTGATTGACTTTTGTCCTATGAACTCCAGGTCAAATTCTGTCAACAACATGATCCATTTCACCATGCAACTACTATGATAAGTACGACTCATAGTGTATCACAATGGATTCTCTTTAGATACAACATACTTAGTGTGGCTGAGCATATAGTGTCATAGCTTCTTAGTAGCGAAAACCATCGTTAGACATAACTTTTCAATGTATGCGTACTTTATCTCATAGCTCACCAAGGTGCGACTAAGATAATATGTGGCCTGTTCCTTGTTAAATTCATTTTTTTGGGCTAACATAGCACCCAATACGACCTCAGTAGCTGAGATATATAATCGAAATGACACCCTTGGTCTAGGTGGAGCTAACACTAGCTGCAAAGCCAGGTATTGTTTAATTGTGTCAAAGGCATCCTGACATTCATCGTCCTAGTGGAATGTGACCCCCTTGTGTAAAAATTTGTTCATGGGTCTACACTTTTTCGATAGTTGTTCTATGAAGCATTTTATGGATGTAATCCTCCCTTGCAATCTACAAATTTTCTTGATGGTAGTCGAGGAAGGCATTTCAAGAATTTTTAGGGTCCACTTTGATGCCTCGTTTGGAAACTATAAATCCTAAGAGCTTTGCAGATATGATTCCAAAGACGCACTTCTTGGGATTTAGTATCACATTATGTTCAATAATGCGATCAAGGAATTTTCTCAAGACATCTAGGTGCTCATGACGTAATAGAGATTTTGCCAATAAGTCATCCATGTAATCTTCCAAAATTTTATGCATGTAGTCATGGAAGATATATGTCATGGAACGCTGGTAGGTGGCACCAGCATTCTTAAGTCCAAATGGCATGACCTTATAACAAAATTTTCTCCAAGGGGTTGTGAATGCCATTTTGAGCTGGTCTTCAGGGTTGATATGAATCTGATTATACCCAGAGAAGCCATCCATAAGGGAGAGCATTTCGTGTCCTGCGATGGCATATACCAAGGCATCTATGCTTGGCAAAGGAAAATCATCCTTAGGATTCACTTTTTTTAGGCTTTGAAAATTGGTGCAAATGTGAATCCTCCCATTAGGATTCTTGACAGGAACTATGTTGGACAACCATGGTGGATAGTCTACAGAAATGACAAAATTGGCATCCAATAGTTTTTGTAGCTCATATTTGACCATCAAGACCATTGTTGGGTGCATCTTTCTAACCTTTTGCTTGATAGGTTTGACTATGGGGTCAAGCGTTAGATTATGGGTGACCATATTTGGATCTAGTCGTGGCATGTCTTTGTAAGACCATGCAAAATCTGCCTTCTTATTTGTGATAAGGGATATATAATCGGCTTGATATTTGGGGGATAGGCTTTCCCCTAGATTGATACATTGTGGGTTTTCAAGATCTAAGTCGATATCTTTGTCAACCGTAGGCTCGATTGACATATGAGACCCCTCCTCCAACTGATGGGGAGTAGGTATCAAATGGATGTCATCAATTGGATTTAAATCCTTGATGGCAACTTCAGGTCCCTCCTTAGTATGGAAGACATCATGAGTTGGGCCAAAAAAAAAATAAAACAACCAACCGCAAGCCCAATACTTAGAGGGTGATGGGGGTGAATCAGCGCAATCCCAGTCAATAGCATCTAGATCTAGATGGCATGACTTGGAAGGATCTACTGGGTTGTGAAGTGGTGTGGTCAAATCAATGGAGATCATATTGATGAAATGTGTCTGCTCTTCAGGACCACGTGCATGTGACTGTGTATTGGTGTCATATCTCACCCCCATATGTGGTTCTAGGGAATGGGGATCTCTGGATCCTATATGGGAATAAACTACAGGATGGGATCATTAGGCTCAAGAAGCTCCATGTGTGTGGGTGGGTCAGGGAAGACCTCATGATGAATTTGGCCTAGATTGATAGGCCTTACCCTCAAGCATGGGATAACATGTAACTGATGATAGACTTCATCTATGTCAATAGTCTCGTGATGATGTCACAAATAACTAGGACCTAGGTATGCCCTCTCTGTTTTATCCTCATATTCACTGTCATATATGGGAACCTTGTTGTTATACCTTGGGATCAGGTGATTAGGTAGGTACGGTCCCATATATGCAAATTCCTCATAATCATCATCATGGATGAGGATTCCTTCATTCTCATCTCACAGTGCCTCAGGATCCTAAGGACCCAACTGCTCAAGTAAATTAACTGCTCCTCCCCAGGCGGTCTATCTTCCTATGGGTGAACTGGCTTTTCAGGAGGAAGAAGCTACTTCCAGATAGGATCAGGTAAATGGAATATATGTATGAGGCTTTCCTGTTGGTCATTTATGGGGACAATTTGTGAATGATCATTGTTCGACTCAAAAGGGTCATATGGCGCTACCTCATAACCTGACTCATCCTCTGAGGTCCACTCATATGAGGTGCCTTGATCTAACTCATCACAGACATGGGGACAACTCCATGAACCTTCTCTTCTCTCAAAATGTGGGGGAATATCATTGGGGATCTTGAGGTTCCCATATAGCCATGGAAAGTAATCTCCCAAGGAGTAGACTGTATTGGGATTGGCATAAGGATCTTGTGCCAACCCACCCTCATAGCCTATATTCAAGCGATTTAGGTTGTCTAAGAGGACATCTATAGGCAATGGATTATTGCATACCACTCCTAACTTGTCATAGGGAATTTTATATTGTGTTTTACAAGGGATTCGGGTGCCCTGCTCATACAGGCCTAACCCATAACCGTGCCAGTTGCATAGGTCAAGGTACTTCAGGGCGAAGTTAGGGTTAGACAAGTAGTTAATATTCTCTCCAAAAGGTTCCTCATCTTCCTCTTGCTATTTTTAAGGTTTGATTCCATATTCAAGGCCCCCATAGATAAATTTTGTTTGATTAGGATGAATACCAAGGGGAAGACGGGGTCTACCCATGTCTTGCATCGACTCTAATCCTATGAATTGAAAGTGCATGAAAAGAAAGAGGCATGAACGAATTGAAACCAAATGGAAAGCCCATATGGAAGACAGCCCTTTTTATTAATAAGCTTTAATACTCAGTTACAATTCACCTCCTCCCTTTTTAGGGGCTAGGAGAGTTAAATGAGTTTATTGTCACATCAATGGATGCTATTCCTTCTTCCGCGTGCCCACATGTAAAATGGGCATACCAAACGTCGCTGCCACTTGAATTGATGAGTTTTGACTCCTTTCTACTCCTCTAATGTCCATATCCTATGTTCAAAGAAACAAAAAATAGCCAGTAGCACCTGTAGATAAAATAAAACATGCAATCCCCACGCCTTCAACTAGCACATGCAAAATATAATTAAAATGATAACTGAAATAGATCCAAATTAACTAAAAACTTGATAGGGGCATCAAAATATCACAAGGAAGACATTGCAAATGGAACAGTAATAAAATTCACCACAAATTCGTATTCGCTCTAGGGCGGGACGAATAGACCTACAACAAAGTATTAAAAGGCACGGTCCCAAATTTCACATCTAGGAAGCTCCAAATCACCTATAAAGTTGGGGTTAGCTAATTGAGGGTATTTTGGAAAGACCCAGAAGGTCATATTTTCTCAATTTAGCCTCTATCACCAAGAATTTGATGATGCTACCTGCATGTTAGTAAAGGCGGGAAATGATAAAAACATGATCAAAAATGATCAAAACGATGTGAAATTTAAATGACAACCTATATAAGTAGTATAGAATCAGATGCAAAAATAATAGAAAGTATATCTACCACAAATTTCTAATCGCTCCGGGGCGGGGAGATTAGGACTACGATAATTTGGGGGGCGCCCGCGGGCAGGACGCCTGTCATTTGGGACTCTATTTTGGCACCAATCCACTTGGGATGGGTCCAAAACCTCTTGTGGGGTGTTGTAGGAAAATTTGGTGGGGTATTGTGGCCAAATATTCAATTTTGGGCTTCGTATTTGCGCTTCCAATAACCACCCTATGACCTCCCTTCCAAAAGAGATCAAGGATGTGAAAGGTACAAATCAAAAGGCATGTGTGTGGATGTAAAATGGTAGCACTTCATTGCTCAAAATTCTCCTTCTCTCCATTTTTTGGGTGAGAAGACTCGCCAATTTATAGACCTAGGGTCTCTCTATTTGAATGCGCATGTGAGGGCACCACTGGAGTTGCATGTCCTATTTTGGGAAAAATATTATTCCCTGATTTAGAGTCTCCTTGCATGAGGCGTCCAAAATCAAAGACATGCATGACTGAAGTCTCTCTCCTTGATTTGAAGTTGTTCCTCGCAATTGCATGGCCTGAAGCTGTAGTTAACTGGTGGACTTGTCAAGGTTTGACTTTTTTCCAGTCAAACCTTCTATTCGCCTCACCCTGGGGTGAATGTTGATAATCATCCCTGGGTGGGATGAATACCAATTTGTAATCGTCCCAAGGTGAGATAAGTAGGGAGCAAAGTGCCAAAAAGGTGCCAAATTGACCTTTGACCTTCCAAAATACTTTTGGGAGTGGTTAGGACCATTGTTTAACCTTTGGGGGTTTCCCTAGGGGTTGTGTGTGTCAATTCGATCGGTGCCTATTGTCACATAATCGTATTGGTGTTGTTTTGGTGTCTATATATGCCCCTTTTTGGGAAGCACTGTGCAAAGCACATCGTTGAGCAAAAAAATAGATAACCAAAGCACTAATGATTAGGGTTTCTTAGTAACCTAACCAAATCTTGATGCCCTAAGTATGGAAATGGCATGTATTCTTG
Source organism: Wollemia nobilis (assembly GCA_028583015.1). Taxonomy (NCBI): domain Eukaryota; kingdom Viridiplantae; phylum Streptophyta; class Pinopsida; order Araucariales; family Araucariaceae; genus Wollemia; species Wollemia nobilis. The sequence goes on from JAQPPZ010002550.1 coordinate 15,721,495, forward strand.
AATCCTTGCTTCTGACGAGCTAAGGAGCTTAATTCAAGTGTTAACCTTTTTCGGTGAGGTGTTACTTGATCTTGGACATTGTTTAGTCATGAATAGGCAAAGGGCGCAACCTTTTGTCTATGGGAAACTTGAGTTCATGATTCACAAATGCCAAGTGTTTGATCAGCTTGTGATTATTGCTTGTTTGCTACCCCAAGTAGGAGCGTGATTGTCTTTGTCAATGATCCTTTGAATGCGTGTTATTTCCTTGATTGGGTGTGTTTTTGTTGATTGGTGACTAAGTGTGACTACCCCCTTAAGCGACTAATCGATGAGGGAATGACCAACATGAGAAAAGCGATGAGTCGCTTGACCCAATATGACTTAGGTGAGGGTGCCTTCAGTTGTTTACCATTGAATGCGTAAGTAGTTTCTGAACATTCGGACCTATTTTTGGTGGGTTTCAACCCATTTTGCGACGTCTTTTGGAGCTGAAATTATCAAAAATACATCCTCCCGTGGAGCGTTCTGGATATGGTAGCCTTATTATGGAGTAGGAGAGTGAAAATTTGTGACCCCAATGTCTATTTTGGATGCCAAGAAGGTCAGGCACAAAGGCACCTTCGTTCGGCAATGTTATTGCTATTTTTGGATGGGTTTAGACCCTTTTTGTGACGCTGTTTGGGGATGAAATTCTCGACAATCCGTCCTCCCGTGGAGCAGTCCGATTATGGTAGCCTTCTTAGGGAGTAATATAGTGAGTATTTGTGACCCCGACATTTTTTTTGCATGCCTGGAATGGTCAGGCGCAAAGGCACCTTCGTTCGGCAATGTTATTGCTATTTTTGGTTGGTTTTTGACCTGTTTTACGACGTCGTTTGGGGATGAAATTCTCGAAAATCCATCCTCCCGTGGAGCGGTCTGGATATGGTAGCCTTCTTAGGGAGTAATATAGTGAGGATTTGTGATCCCAGCATCTATTTTGCATTCCAAGAATGTCAGGCACAAATGCGTCTTCGTTCGGCAATGTTATTTCTATTTTTGGTTGGGTTTTGACCCGTTTTGCGACGTCGTTTGGGGATGAAATTATCGAAAATCCATCCTCCCGTGGAGTGGTCCGGCTATGGTAGCCTTCTTAGGGAGTAATATAGTGAGTATTTGTGACCCCAACATCTATTTTGCATGCCCATAATGTCAAGTGCAAAAGCACTCTCATTGGACAATTTTATTGCTTGTTTTTGTGCATTTTGGTGCAGTTTTTGTTGTTTTTGATTTTTGTTTGTGAGGTCAGAGGACCGTTTTATTGTAGCCTACGGGCATGTTGATGATATATATATACATGACTTTCTTTGTGTTTATACACTTGTCATGGTTTGTTTTTCTGTTTATGCATAGTTATTTATGATGATGTATGCATGTGGTATTATGAATGAGATGTTTCTAATTATATGATGTATGCATATGGAATGAATGAAATGAGTTGTTGATAACTTGTCGATGGCACCATAGACTGTACAAGATTTACTGGCTTTCTGTACTTATGTGATGGCTTTGTGGAATGACTTTGCATGTGAGAACTTTGTTTTTGTATTTTTTGTATTTTTTGATGGGGATGGATGTAATGAAATGTACCAGTTGTTAAAAAATGTAGTTAAGCTTTTCTGAGATTCAGATATTTTAACTAACTAGCCAAAACTGTACATTTATCTCGTAAGACTTTTGAACAAGGTATAAATCAGACTTGAGTTTTACCAAGTTATTTCACATCTCTATGTGTGCAATTGAGTTCGTTTATGTGGTATTTGTCAGGATACCGCCAGTGCTAGATAGGCTGTCAACCAAACCTGTACTGAGGATCACCTAATTAGCTCCACTAACTCCATTGTTGTATTTAGTAAGATTAATCCACGGGATAATCTAAGGTACCATAAGCTAGCTCATACACATGCAAACATTGGTCTGCTCACACACAAATCTAATGTGATAGACATATCGTCATGCATTTAGGATACCGCCATTGCCAGGTAGGTTGTCCACCAAACCCATAATGAGGATCACCTAGATGGTTTTCGAATGCTGAGAATTCCATGGATTCAAGCTTAGGCGTCTGTTATTTGCTCAACATGTTAGGATACTTGCTCGTATACATAATGATGAAAATCACTGTTTATTTTTCTCTTTTTGTTTTTCTTTTTGAGCAAGGATGTTGAATAGTGGTGATAACCACTGTTATTTGATTTTGCATTTTGAGCTTCGTAAAGTTGAGCTTGTAGGTTTTTGGCTTATGAATGACCTTGATCCTTTTGGCCTTGGGGATGACTACCCATCCTGTTTAGGGACGTGTAGTATGAATCCTTACGACTTTGGGAACCAAATGGGATTAGGTATATTATTTGTATTCAATGATAGCATGGCTAACAGGATTATCTTCAGATTTTGTAGTACAAAAGTGGCAAGCATCATTGGTGCAATTCATATCACATCCAGGGTTTTATGCTCCAACTACCGCGACAGCAACTCCAAATTCAATTTTCTTTGATTGGGCAAGTTTCTTAGAAATGAGGATACATTCACAATTGAGAAAGGTACAAAATGGAGATCTTACCTTTAGGCATTATTCCCTCTTGACATGGTATTTTTTCTACCATATGCACTCTCGTTTTGATTTTGTAGCAATAAACAAGACAGATGAAGCAGGAAAAGCATTACCAGTATACTCATGGACTCAGAGTTTGTCCAAGAACGAGTCCTATTATAACTTCAACATAATGTTTTTAGGACCTGCTTTGGAGATAATGTATGGAGTATGCAACAGAGTGCCTCAGGCCCTACTGCAAAATATTACATTAACCCAACAACGATAAAGCCTCTAGCATGTTCTCTCTTGAAGGAATATTGTTCAATTATTTGGATATTTTATACCTATTTTTTGTTTTCTTCCTTTTCCTTTAGGTGTAAACCTCTTGAACTAATAGGCAATCAATTGTCATTCTTCCTTGGAAAGCTATGGATATTCGAATTTCTCTCTATAATTTCTTATTCCTTATTTTGTTTATTTTGTTGCCTAGATAGGTTTGCTCTTGGTTTAGAAACAAAAAAAATCTATTCCTTTAGCTTGTTGAGTTTACTAATTTTGGATTTGAGCCTATGTAGGTGGAAGGATTTATAGTGGGGTTTTGTTGAACAAAGTGTAAAATTATTTTCTTAGATTAGGGTGATGGTTGTCCTCTTCTCAATATTGTTGTGTTTTGTACTAGTAAAGGTTATTTTAGAGTCAATTGAGGAATAGGAAATTGTAATTATTCTTCATTGGAATCCTTGTACCCCTAGTCATTACCTCTTGTTGTTGGTAAACCACCACATCTTCAAAGGGATAACCTTCTTCCTTATTTGTTGTTTAGAAATTTTCAAATATTTCATTGTTACAACTCATCATTACATCATACAGAGGCACCAAAGGTTGGTTTACTATCGTTTTTTTAATTTACATGGTGGAATCAGTAGCCACCATGAATCTAGCAAGATGTCTGACTTTTATGGCCGCCATGATGTTATGCACTATCGGCCTCGAAAGCCACCACATTTTTTCGTGTAGTTCGTCCCTATAACCACCATGCCACAATCACTTTAAACCTTTTACATTATTGAAAGCACCAGGAAAGGGACAAGCGCTCAATCCGATGACATTTACTATCATTAGATTAATCACTAATTAGTTTATTAGTATGAGTTGATTTGCTATTGGATATATATTTACAAATGGTTACAAAAATGGCTAATTTTGTTAATATTACACCATTGTTTGAGATCTCTATATATTCAAAATACAACCCATTGGATTATAAGAATCATTACATGAATAACACCAAATTGTATTTAGTTCAGCATTTACATTCACTGTAAAATATTTACTGTTATTCTAAGTTTGAATTGCTACATTATGCATTGGGCTATTCATTTATTAATTATCCTAATCCCTCACCACATATGACTTTTTTCTTTTCTTCCACCCATCAACATACCTTTGGTTATATCCCTACCATTCATTAATTGTGAATTTGTTCAATATATCCATCATAAGAGAATGCATTTTATCCAACCCTTGATAAAATTCCTTAATCTTATGTTGTTTTATTCTAATATGTTGACAAGGTAGGTAAAGGTAATTGTTATGGTGGTATTGATAACATCAAAATATGAGATTCAGACAACAAAGCACTTGGTAGTGGTGCGCTAGGTAATGATGCGTTTTGGTAGTATTTGTAATGATGCTTAGTTCATTAGAGAATTTAACAACAAGATATTAGGTAATGGCATAATCTATGACAATGGAGAACTTTAGAACTCCTATAATGGTGCTTGATCTAAGTTTTTTCGATATACCATTAGAGGTGTTGGTTTTCGTTTTCTAATTTATACTAGTATCTCTTCTATGTGGGTAACTTCCTTGAATGTTCTTGCTAAAGTATCATTATTCACAACTCTAACCATTATCATGGGATATGACCACAACACCTTTATATAATAAAAATATCCTACTAATTGGATGGTTGAATATTCATTAAAATTTTATAGTCTATGCCTATAAACTTCATATTGAATTCTTGTATATTCACATTGGGATGTTTTACCATAATTTTCACTGAAATGTACTAATTATGTGTTGGTGGAATTATCGAACCATATAACAAGTAAATTTTAAATTCTAGCCCAATTAGTGGTAAACTCATTTGCAAGGCTCCTAGAACACATTATTGTTTTTCCCCTAAATAAAAATATTACCAATATTTCCATTATGTCTTCTTTCCAAATGCAATGAATCAATTTAAGTGTGAAGAATTTATGAACATGCTCCAACATTATTTTTTTCTCATCCCCATTGAATTTCATAAAGGCATTTAATGTTGTTTGTCACATGTTTAGGTGGATGGGAAAAAGAGTGGGCCTTGATGGCTTCAATATAAGAAACTATTCTATAGCACTAGTTGTACGTATTGTGCCTATTGCACTTAGTATGCTTGTTGGACATAGTATGCAATGTATTGGATAGACCTAAGGGAGTTTTATTGTATAATATATTATTTATTTTATAATATTTTATTATGTAATCCTTGTGGATCATGGTTAACCTTGTTATTTTTGTAATTAAAGAAGTGATAAATTGTAATACACATAGTCTAAGAGCAAATGACCATGCATAGTCAAACATCCATTGATTAAGTTGACTGAACTTCTATTATTTTTAAAATATTGAAATTGTAATATGATTCATGGCCAAGGTCAACATTGTGCAATGTATTGGATAGGTCTAATATAATTTCATTATACAATGTAATAATTATTTTGTAATGTTTTATTATGTAATCCCTATAGGTCATGGTTAACCCTATTATGGTTAAACCCTATTTATAATTTATAATTAACCTAAATCTCTATTGTTATATCAACTTAGGTTAAATTTTATGATGTAATTGGGGTTTTAATATTCCTACAAATACCCCCTCACACTCCTCATCTGATTATTAGAGTTTTGTGTAATATTATTTATGGATATAGTGATTATTTATAGTGTTTATGGGTGCCTACCAAATCTCTCTATTTTTTGTCCTTATTTTCATTTTATATATAATATTTGAGTGCATGGTTAGCATCTATTTGTTTGTGGAAAATATCATGAATTTCAATACAAAAGAGTAGTTACAACCTTTAAATTGTCAAAATGATCCTTTATAAATGAGTTTCAATCAAAATTCTAATTGGTTGAAAGAAACCTTAATTTCTAAGCTTTAGCAACAAAATATAATTGCATCATATTCTAAATTTTGTAGTAAATGGTTGTTGCTTCATCTTGATTTGGCTCTAAATCCTCTTCCTTAGGTAAAGAGGTGCTTCAACCAATCATTTTCCTCCATCTTTATTTGGATTTTTTTTGTTTTTAATGGGTTGATATAGTAGGCCTCATATAACTTAATGTGTCTAGACATACCCTATGCTCATAATAAACCTTAAGTGAATAAATCTACATATTTTTCTAAGTTTTTATCCCTATTTAACCCCATTTGAGTGAATTAATCCATATAGTAGCAAATTTATTCATATAGTAGCTAATTGGTATATAATAGATTAGGCAATCCAAGACTCAATGAAATATATATTTTTTGAACCTTATTGTATCATAGTAGTGAGGAATCCTAATGATGAGGGAATAACAAGTTAAAGTCCAACACACTACAACCAATGAAAATAAGATAAATCATTCTAAATGGTAATGTACCTCAAACAATAGGGTACTTAGTCAATATAGTTCCAGACGGTCTAGTTCAAACGACACAATCTAGGTGTCATCCCTAGACATCAAATTTAGATAACATCCTCTAGCATCCATCCTTAGATGACATTATTCATGATGATACACTATGACAACATGATGACATATTTCAGATGACAATCTCCACTATGCCCCATGTTTGCTCCTTCTAATGGCTAACTCACACAGGCACATATCATTAGTTTTTTAACCAAGAATAACTCATTCCCAATAAATTAAAATGCCACTAAAATTTGGAAAGACATTAACATTATTTCTTAGGTAAAGTATCCATGTTTTAATGAAAATAACTACACACATAATTTTAAGGTAGACAAGCTCACAAATTGATGATAAAAAGCTTCAAATGCCTAAAGATAAAATAAAGGATGTGACACTCAGATTAGAAAGGAGTCGCACTATATCAGAGGCTATGAAATTTTATTTAATGATTCAAATAATTGAAGTGTATACACTCTAAAGGCAATAAGATTTCATTTCTTATTACTACCTATAATTAGTATTGTGGCATCATTACCTGTAATCAACATTGTTATATCAATGTATCTCAATCAAGCTATAAATTTAAGTATCACATCAATGTCCAAATAATATAAGCTATTTACAAATCCTAGAAAACAGACCCTGTCAATGTTTGAGGTATTTTTAACATCTAAATATCCATCCCAAAGAACAAACTTCAAGATAATGTGAGCAAAATAAAAATTGGGTACATTGATTTGCAAAGCTTCCTCAAACCACCTCTTTGTTGCATCCACCATCATGCTCTATTTTATCAACAACATGAACCCCATCATTGAAAATAATGACATGCCAATGTTGGCTAGGATTCCTAGCCATTAGGACACATGATTGTTGTTGGTGATGCCTTGGGAGAAAATCTGATGACCAAAACTAGTGTCAAACTCTCAAGGGCCTCATTCCTACTCAACATAGATACAAATACCCTATGTTGCATAACTTTGAAGGTGCCCAACATGATGTTATCAAAGTGATACAAAACCATACCATATTCAACTAGGCTATGGCAAACAACATTGATATCATCTCGCTCTCAGTTGATATGATAAATTCTTTGGAGGTTCACACCAAGTAATGAATGCACACTCACCACCCACTCAATAGCCTGACACATGGATAGTGATATCAATTATTAAAATATTTTAGATAGAGCTACAAGGCTTACAAGATGTAACCAAAATTGGTAAAGTGGATTGGCATGACCTCATTCATGACCATTCATAGAGTAATTTAATTTTCTAACATTGATAATGGAAAGGCTCATTGAAGCCTATAACTTTTTGTCTTTTTCCTTTATTTAGTACAAGTAAAAGGAGTATCTTATATACTATTTCAAAGAATTGAAATATTCCAAAGAATATTTCATTAAATATTATGGTTGGAGGAAGAATCATCTCTACCTATGTTTTGCTCGATGAGACATTGATTTCTTGTAATTCATAAATCGTCTCTACTTATTTTTTATAAATAAAAAAGGGAAGCAATCATTTAGAAGAGGCATAAGACCTCAACAATGCTTCCAACAATAGAGAAACATTTTTTACACGCATGAACATCAGCGGAAGAATAATTTTCACACACAAAAGACATGTAAACTTTATGGTATGAATAGCCACACAATGAAGGATTGTTGGCACAAAATCTTCACAAATGGATATTCTTCTTAAGCATTAACAACAAAATAAGCCATCATCAGATAAGTAAAATCAAACTTGAAAAAGGTACATCAACAACATAGTAATGTTGCAAAAAATAACTAAATTGAAGATGAAGAAAAAGGTCACTCAAAAGAACATGTATTTGTTGTCCATGATCAACTAAGTCAGAGAAATTAGATTCAAACCCATGACTATTCTAGGCATATAAGAAATATATTTTTAGGAAATTCATCGTATGATAAAAAGCATAGTCGATCATCACTAGCCATTAAAGAACCAACATGATAACCAAATGAACAACAAAACCATAGTGATTTTACACACAAATGAAGCAAATTTAAGTGCCTGAAATGAAGCAACTCAAATTTGAGGAAATCCATTTGAATGTAGTTCCTCTTCATCCATAGAAGAGTTAGAAGTAGAAGCTAGAGAGAACAACCAGGAATCCACATATAAAGCACTCAAGATGTGACCATTTTCATCAACACACCATACAACGAACCAAAGAAAGCATGAATATATCACCTTTCACAAGCAACATCTTATTCAGATGAACACAACAAGATGTAGAAGGTAATTAATCTCACTACAACAAGTGATCTTTAAAATAAGAAATAACAAGTTATTAAAGACACTAATATAGAAAACATGACAACACATGATAAAGATCTTCCTCAAATAGAAAGTAATTCTTGTGAATATATATGCATGTCTCTATTCACAAGAAGATAATC